>LIEC01012347.1:8210-27428 GCA_001925005.1 Drosera capensis
TTTCGAATAAAAATTACAAAATTTACAAAATATCAAAATAAAAAAGTAAAAAAGAAATCAAAAATTGTTTCGAATAAAAATTACAAAATTTACAAAATATCAAAATAAAAAAGTAAAAAAGAAATCAAAAATTGTTTCGAATAAAAATTACAAAATTTACAAAATATCAAAATAAAAAAGTAAAAAAGAAATCAAAAATTGTTTCGAATAAAAATTACAAAATTTACAAAATATCAAAATAAAAAAGTAAAAAAGAAATCAAAAATTGTTTCGAATAAAAATTACAAAATTTACAAAATATCAAAATAAAAAAGTAAAAAAGAAATCAAAAATTGTTTCGAATAAAAATTACAAAATTTACAAAATATCAAAATAAAAAAGTAAAAAAGAAATCAAAAATTGTTTCGAATAAAAATTACAAAATATTAAAATGAAAATTACAAAATTTACAAAATAAAAAAATAAAAAAGTAAAAAAGAAATCAAAAATTGTTTCGAATAAAAATTACAAAATATTAAAAACAAAATAAAATATCTAAACATAATAAAAAAATTATGAAAATCAAAAAATAATTTAAAATATATTATGTTTTATAAATAGTTATCCAATTGATCTGTTACTAACTTATTGCATCTTAAAAGTTCAAAATATTTTAAAACCGAAGAAATTATCAAACGGGACATATTTGAAAGGATGTTAGGATTTTTAAAAAAACAATAAGATGGATATAACCTATTTGTAATTACAAAAAAAAAAAAAAGCAACTTCTAGATATTTACACTCAAAAATATTTATTTTGTTAGTGTTAAATACTCTATGTGCTAATGGTAGTTTAAATTCAATATATAAACTAATTAATCTACACATATAATATTTTATAGAGTACATATCGATTTATTCTCGCATTTGATAACATCAACTATCAGATATTTTGTGTTAACTATAGTTCTCGGACCATATTGTAATTTATAAATACACAAAAATTAGTTGCGTTTTCCGATTCAAGATTAATACATGGAATTGAAATGACGGAATTCATATATTATTTCAATTTCAAAAATATATATCAATTTTTTACTATATAAATATATATAGGGTGCGTCGGGACTGTTTTTGTGGCAGCGTACGGTTTGATTTTATACAATAAGTTTTACTTTTTATACTAAAATCTGATTAATATACATTCACTAACTTAGTATAAACTTTTTAATTTACAGTATAAAACATAAAACTTATTGTGTAAAATCAAGCACGTATTTCTCATATGTGTATTTCTCATATATATATATATATATATATATATATTAATTTTTATAATAAATTGTTATTAATATTTTCATATTGTATTTTTAAATGATAAATATTCAATATCTATTTATTTCCATGATATATATATCTGATAATATTAAAATAAAATATTCGAAATTAAGACAAGTGGAATTGGATCAATTGTAAGTTAGTCCCTTTATGTGCAAGATATGTTACTTTCCTTTTTCTTTTTTTTCAAAATTAAAACGATAAGGGTGAAGCACCTAATGGCTTAATATGATGTATGAAGCTCAATCATTTGAATGTCCTTGAATCTATATACAAGCCCGAATTTTTTTCCCTTTGTTATGACTTTGGCAATTTCTGTGGTGATCATTGCCAATTTTAGAGATGTATTCAGTGCTCTCAGGAATTCGATAAACCGAGTTCATCAAAAAATAATTTTTTCATGTAAAAATAGGAGTTTTTATAGAAGGGTCATTCATATATTTTTTATATGATTATGTTTTTTTTCTTTATCATGACAAATTTATTATTTCATATCATCACTCGCACGAATCTCTCTCATGGATCCCTGTGACTCTTTCACGATTATAATCTCTCAAATCACAGTATTCTATTATTCATTTTTGTCACAAACTCCTTGATCTACATCTTCATGTCACAATTATCTCATAGTGATATCTAGTCACAAGAGATCATAGGGCACACCACCTCGTGCAACATTAGGAAGATAATATTCAAGCTATCTGTTTATAACAAATTTATCAACATAATATTAGAACAAGTAAGGATAAAAGTTCACAAGTTTGATCTAAACCTATTAGATCGAGCCTAACGCAACACACTGTCTGCGTCCCATTCAAATTATAACGTTATCCTATGTCATCGATAAAAGTATTCATGTTATGATTCGTATGTGGATGATTAAAATCGTGTTATTCAAAATTAGAATGAATTATTAATGATAGTTCAAGTTATATAATATAACTCCGGACCGATAAACTAATTTTCTTACGTTGTTGAAACGAATAAGAAATCTTCTTAAAATATGTGTTGAATAACATAATCATTATATTAATTATAATTTAAATAGGATGAAAAGATTTATTTTTTAACCCATCGTCTATTGATATAAAATCAATTTAGATTTTTAGTATAATTAATACAAAAATAGAACTTCTTATCACCTATCTAACAGAAAAAAATCCCCCAAGATTTGTCCGAAAGTGTCCATCTCTAACACATCCCTATAAAACCCGACTCAGAAAATCTGTGCAAATCACAATCTCAGTCAAAACTCAGTCAAACCCCTCACCACCTCCATAACCACCACCACACCACCACCACTCCACACTCTCTCACCCCTCACTCTCCACGCGCCACCCCGACCACCTCAGCACACCCCCTCCATTTTTATATTCCCCACCATCTCACATTATTCAATTTCCACTCCCAAATCTCACCACTAGGGTTTCGTTTCATCGTCTCTCCCAATTTTCCCCCAAATGTCAAATTAGGGTTTCCGATTCCACACCATGATCCCTCCCCGCATCGCTCTCATCATCATCCTCGTCATCATTGTCGTCAATTCGAGCTCGGTGGACTCCAATGCCGCCGACGAGGTGAGGGCACTGCTCGAGTTCAAGAAAGGGATCACGGGGGATCCGTTGAAGAAGGTGCTCGATTCATGGAATAGCACGGTGCTCGCTGACGAATCTGAGGCGAATGTGTGTCCGAGTTCGTTTTACGGTGTCGTGTGTGACGATGAGTTGGATTCGGTCACCGGCATTGTGCTTGGTGGGCTCGGGTTGAGCGGGGAGTTGAAGTTGAATACATTGGTGGGGTTGAGGAATCTCAGGAATCTTAGTTTGGCGGGGAATGCGTTCAGTGGTAGGGTGGTGCCGGCGTTGGGGACGATGTTCTCGATTCAGTACCTCGATTTGTCGGGGAATTGGTTCTATGGTCCAATCCCGAGGAGACTTCATGATCTGTATGGGTTGAATTATATGAATTTGTCGCGGAATGGGTTTAGCGGGACGTATCCGGGTGGGTTGAGGAATTTGCAGCAGTTGAGGGTGCTTGATGTTAGTGGGAATGAGCTTTGGGGCGATGTCGGGGTGCTGTTTTCGGAGCTTGCGAATGTGGAGCATGTTGATGTGAGTGAGAATTCGTTCGTCGGGTCTTTGCCCCGGGATCCAAGGAATGTGTCGGGGTTGGTTAATACTTTGCGGTATATGAACGCGAGTGGTAATAAGTTGAATGGCGGGTTCTTCTCGGAGGAGACTGTAGGGTTGTTTAGGAGCTTGGAGGTTTTGGATTTGGGACGAAACACGATGAATGGAGTGTTACCGTCGTCGATTGGTGGGTTGATGAATTTGAAGGTTTTGAGACTTGGGAGCAATTTGCTGTATGGGCAGATACCTGTGGCATTGTTCAATGGATCAATGCCTTTGGTTGAACTTGATCTCAGTGGAAATGGCTTTTCAGGTATGAGTCGTATGACCAAGCTTTGGGTCGTGCACTTTGCATTTGCACCGTCTTTTGTCGCTGTTTGTGAATTACGTTTTTGCATTAGTTTGTGTGTTGATCTTCTGCAATACATAGAAGTTATTACGGATGAACAGGATTATTAATTGAATGTGGTACCACGGAGATCGTCTTGATGCTATTCTCTGAGGTTGATAATTGGGTGATGAGAGATGAGTGATGATATAATTGGCATCCTATATTCTGTAGAACTTCCAATCTTTCAGCTGTTTAGAATAGAATCGAAATTGACTGTATAAGTATTCATTTGTGTCTTAATGGTCTTGATCAAAAGAAGAAATTGTAGCAGTGTATGGATGCCTTTCTTTTTATGCTGATATAGAACCCCAAGCTCGATACATTCACACTTCTATGTTCTCACCAAATGCCTGGACTTCTTTTACAGGTTCTGTTAGTTTAATCAATACAACTTCTTTGACTACCTTGAATCTCTCATCAAACTCCTTAACCGGTTCTTTGCCGTCTTCTGTGGGGCAATGCTCTGTAGTGGATCTAAGTGGAAATAAGTTCTCTGATGACATCTCAGTGCTTCAGAACTGGAATTCCTCTTTGGAGGTGGTTGATTTGAGCTCGAACAAGTTGAGTGGGAGCTTGTCAAATCTACCTTCTCAGTTTTCGGGATTGATCACTCTCAGAATTAGCAGTAATGCTCTCGTTGGTGGTTTACCTTATGATTGGGCTGCATTTTCACAACTGAGAACTGTTGACTTGAGCGTCAATAGCTTGGATGGGCCAATCCCATCAAGTCTTCTCAGCGTGGCGGGCTTGGTAAACCTCAACCTTTCCAGAAACCAGATGGCGGGAGAAATCCCATGGCCAGCATCACATGCGAGTGAATTATTATCTCTGTCCTCCTTTCCACCTATGGAGTCCTTGGACCTGTCCGATAACTTGTTGACAGGGGGCCTAACTTCGGCCATCGGTAACCTGGGTAGGCTTACGTTGCTGAATCTTGCAAATAACAGCTTATCAGGTCAGCTGCCTGGTGAGTTGGGCAAGCTGAATGGATTAGAGTTCCTCGATCTATCGAATAATGATTTTGGAGGCAAAATCCCTGGGAACCTTTCATCGGGTCTCATAGTGCTGAATTTAACCTATAACAACCTGTCCGGTCCCATCCCAAAGAACGTGCAACATTTTCCAAATAGCTCATTTTTTCCAGGAAATGAGTTCCTGCAGATTGGGTCCGGCAATGGATCTTCGATTCGTCCTACTGGATTCTTTCCTGGAAGAGAAAGGCATAGAAGCTCAAAAGCGAGTATTAGAGTTGCTATAATTGTTGCTTCAGTGGCTGCGGCTCTGATGATTGCATTTGTTTCACTCGCTTACTACCGTGCTCAGCTCCATGCATTTCATGGACGAAGCAACTTCACAAGCGAGACAGCCGGGAGAGATGTTCCGCTAGGAAGATCTGCTCGTCCTTCACTATTCAAATTTCACAAAAGTGACGTCCCCACTCAATCCTCCTCACAAAGTTTTTCAAATGATCATTTGTTAATGTCGACTTCGAGGTCATTGTCAGGGCCAGTTGAGGTTGTAGTAGAAGGTGGTCAAACTGGATCAGAGACAATTGCATCTACAGCTCCAGCAGTGATACCCGATCTGCTTGATAGTCCCCCCCTTGTTACCTCTGCCAGGAAGTCATCTTCAGGTTCACCATTTTCTTCTTCGCCTCGTTTTGCAGAGGGATCTGAGCCACCTGTTACACTGAGCGTGTACTCACCCGATCGGTTGGCTGGCGAGCTCTCCTTCTTTGATTCCTCTCTCAAGTTCACAGCCGAGGAGCTGTCAAGAGCCCCAGCTGAAGTTCTTGGTCGAAGCAGCCATGGTACATTGTACAAAGCTACTCTCAACAGCGGGCAGATCTTCGCAGTAAAGTGGCTCAGAGTGGGTTTAGTTAAAAGTAAGAAGGAATTTGCTAGGGAGGTGAAAAAGGTTGCTTTGATGAGGCATGAGAAAATAGTTCCTTTACGTGCGTACTACTGGGGTCCTAGAGAACAAGAGAGGCTTATTCTTTCCGATTATGTCCACGGGGATAGCTTGGCGCTTCATCTATATGGTAAAAAATTCTCAGCCAATAAATTGATTTTGGTCCTATATGTTAATCGTTTTGTTTATTTTTCGTTGTCTCATGGAAATCATGATCTTTTGCAGAGACCACCCCTAGGCGCTACTCTATGTTGCCATTCAGCCAAAGATTGATCGTTGCCCTTGATGTTGCCCGTTCTCTCATGTTTCTTCACGATGGAGTCTTACCTCACGGGGACCTGAAGCCAACAAACATAATCTTGGCAAGTCCAGACCTCAGTGCGCACCTCACTGATTACGGTCTGCATCGGTTGATGACTCCAACTGGTATAGCTGAACAGATCCTGAATCTAGGAGCGCTAGGATACTGTGCTCCTGAGCTCGCTGCTGCAGCCAAACCGGTCCCCTCACTCAAGGCAGATGTCTATGCTTTCGGGGTTATCCTCATGGAGCTCTTGACGAGGAGAAGTGCAGGCGACATCATATCAGGCCAATCCGGGGCCGTGGACCTCCCAGACTGGGTCCGGTTGTGGGACCAGGAGGGACGAAGGAGAGACTGCATTGACCGAGAAATCTTAGGTGGGGAGGACGCACTGAGAGCAATGGACGACATGCTCGGCATTTCCCTGCGTTGCATCCTTCCTGTGAACGAGAGACCGACGATCAGGCAAGTCTATGAGGATCTGGTCTCGCTATCGTCCTGAGATCGTTCCATGTGCATTGTTGTTTGTGCAGTTTTTAGGTTCCTCACCGGCTGACTCTCTTCTTCTTAATATTCCTCTCTTTGGCTTGCGATCTCCTTCCTTCATCTTGATGTCCCATGGTGTTTTTTGTTGGGGTAGGCTCTGAATGTGGGGCCATTGATCTGATTCATTCATGATTTTTTTTCCCATTTGGTTGTGTAAAGGCACGCGCGATTAATCCATTGTTTCGATTCACCGGTTTTTGTTTTTTCGAGTCTGTTTTAATGAAAAAAACCTCCTGTAATTCTTTGTGCTAGTGATCATCTCCTTTGTAACGAATGAATGCTCTCTTCCATTTTTCTGGGTTTGCATTTGCAACCCTCCTTTGTAATTCCAAATAAGCAAACAGATGAAATGATTCACAATTCATTTGTTCAACCTTAATAATGAATCATGCTATGATCGGACTCGCCGTGCACTTCATAAGATTATATGGATAATGTTTTTTCCGTGCACTTCATAAGATTATATGGATAATGTTTTTTCCGTGTGGTCGGGTTAGCCTACCAAGTTCATGACAGGTCCTTACTCGATGGAGAATTCCATGTTGCAAGGTCTTTAGGTATAACGCCTTTCTATGATGGAATACATTCTCTCCATATAAAGTCAGTTAACTGGATTAGCTAAAACTTTGATCTTGTTGCCCTGTGGGACATTGGTGGTCCGATTAGAATCAATATTTAACATATCATCACGTCTATGTTGATGAGAAATTGACCTCGTCTCTCTATATTTTGGAAACAAAAAATTAATATAATTAACAAAAATAATACTTCCAAGACTATAATTGATATTAACAAAGGCACACTCTCACATCAATTTTTATGACAAAAATATTCTTACCTCATAAAAAAATATTGACAATATAAATTATTATCTTGAAAATATCAATCCCATTATCAATTATCATCAAAATCCTTTTTCTTTTATATTTTAAATTTTGTATTTTTAACTTGCGAGTATTGAAAAAAGAAGGGATACATGGCGCAATGGTAACGCGTCTGACTCCAGATCAGAAAGTTGCGTGTCCTGTCCAATTTTTTCCCCTAATTAATTTTTTCCCCTTCCCTTCCCTTCCCGTTTCATCTTCATCATCCATTAAACGTGATTTTTTCCCCTATTGGAAACCCCAATGTTCTCTCTCCACCACACCCCATTCCCCACCGTCTTCCCCTCCCCTTCCCTCACCAGGGCCTCGGCCCGGCCCACGAAAAGCCCAATCTCCATCCGGGCCCATATCTCGGAGGCCCTGGACCTGGTGGGGTCAGTGCTGAGGGGACTCGACGAGACGAAGAAGAAGAAGAAGAAGAAGAAGCCGTTGTCGTCGAGGTTGGACAAGTACGTTAGGGTTTTGAGGAGGGAGCATTGTTTTCTGCTGTTCGAGGAGTTAGGGAGGGGTGATCAGTGGACTCAGTGCATCGAGGTGAGAGGGTTTTGGATTAGGTTTTGGTGATATGATTGATTGATTGATGTTTTCATACATCTCATGTGATTTGTTACGATTTGTTAGGCTGTTTAAAATTGATGGACGTAAAATTTTTGTTTAAGCGATTGTATAAAACTAACTGTCGTGTATGAGCTCATCAAATATTATATTGGTGATGCGGTTTTCGATCTCCAATATTGTGTTACATTGTGCTTGATTTAGCTGGTCTCTTGGCATATATCATGATGGTGTAGTATTTCCCACGTCGTGGATCGATTGGGTGTTTTAATCGTATTGGACCCGAACGCGAGTGATTTTGATTCTATAATCTCTATCCGGAGTTCCATTGTTGAATTTTGAAGAGCAGATTGATCTGATGCCGAAGACAAAACACTGTTTAGCTATAGCAGAGCATTTGGTGATTGAGTTCCAATATGTCGCTTTAAGGATTTCTATAACCATATTATTCAGCATTTATAGAATTTTCTTGGGATGAGCTTGCTCTGAGGTCTAATATCGCATTTGTGGCTTTTAAGTTCCTATGTAAGTCACTGTAAATGAAAGCATTTTGTGGTGACTGGTGACTGAAATACTGTCATGCTTGATTGCTGAATTACTATCAACAACAATTTTCTGCCAAAAATAACAGTTTGACCCGATAAGAACACTATGCATTAGCTTGTTGGTTATCAGGATGTATATCATGCGCCTTGGATGGATGGAACATAGAAGGCTGACGCTAAATTTGTTATCTTATTCAGGTATTCAGATGGATGCAGAAACAAAGATGGTACATTGCCGATGCCAGTGTGTACTCGAAGTTGATATCAGTGATGGGGAGAAAGGGTCAAATAAGGATGGCCATGTGGCTGTTCTCAGAGATGCAAAATATTGGGTGTCAGCCGGATACTTCCGTGTACAATGCGCTTATAACAGCCCACCTGCATTCAAAAGACAAAGCCAAAGGTCTGGAGAAGTCTCTCAGATGTTTCGAGAAGATGAACGACGTTGAAGGATGCTCTCCGAATATAGTCACTTATAACATTCTGTTAAGAGCCTTTGCTCAAGCAGGGGATGCAAGTCGAGTCAATGCCCTCTTCAAGGATCTTGAAGAGAGCATCATCTCACCTGATATCTTCACTTTTAATGTGGTTATGGATGCATATGGGAAAAACGGGATGATCAAGGAAATGGAATCTGTTCTATCTCGCATGAGGAGTGGTCAACTTAAGCCGGACATAGTCACCTTTAATCTGCTGATTGATGCCTATGGGAAGAAGCAGGAACTCGAAAAGATGGAGCAAGTATTCAAGAGCTTGCTGCTGTCCAATGAGAGACCCACTTTGCCCACGTTTCATTCAATGATCATAAACTACGGCAAAGCACACCAGAGAGAGAAAGCTGTGGGCGTCTTCGAGGAGATGACATGCATGGGTTACACACCCAACTACACTACATATGAAAGCATGATCATGATGTATGGCATCTGCGCTTGTGTTTCTAGAGCCAGGGATGTGTTGGATGACATTGCATTAAGGAACGAAGTGAAAGTTTCGACCTTGAATGCAATGCTAGATGTTTATTGCACGAACGGACTTCCAATAGAAGCAGATCGGCTGTTTGAGAGGGCAAGTGCTATTGGGGTCCAGCCAGACGCATCCACTTACAAGCTACTCTACAAGGCCTATGCGAAGGCTAATATGAAGGAGCTTTCAGATAAGTTGTTAAAGCATATGGATCGAGACAGCGTTATTCCTGATAAAAGATTCTTTCTTGAGGCTTTGGGAGCATTTGTGACAGCGGAAAGTGGATCGAAGGTTGTGAACGGTCCAACAGATACACAGAGGTCATTGAGGGTCGCAGATTTATAGTAGGAAATTATTGTCATTTTCACATGCTCCGTGCATTTGTTATTTGCTGAAGCTGCTATCTAGGCGAAACTGTCGAAGACTTGGTTCTCTGAAGAGTTGCAAAGGCCAGAGCGTGGCAGCTTTGTGTGCGTGAAGTGCTGTAACGATCTTCTTTGGACGTGGTCTTGGAGAGTGATGATGCAAACCGAGCCCGAAGCGAGCATCAGAAGAGGTTGCAGGGAATACGACCATGTCGGGATACATTGCTCTAACTCGACGTTCTAGTGAAACGTGTGTCGTAAATGAGTCACTGTATGAGCTAGGATGAGAATCCATTTCTATTCGAACCGTGTAAATTGAGGAACATTTTGGTAGTATGTCTGATTGGGTACATTGCGTTGCAAAACGGGTCGAGTCAGGTAAGAGTTAAAATGCATATACCAATAACCTTATTCGTAATTTTTTTCTATTGTCCAATGTTCATCTTCACAATTTGTCTGAGTGATACGAGGACATTAGCTCGCTGGATTTAAATGTTACTTGATGAATTTACAAGTCGCTAAGTTTTACTATGATTGATTTGCATTTACACTTCATGTAAAAAAGTTTATCTTGACAAATTTATGATGTGTGTCTTAAGTATGTTAAGAAAATCTGACAAAGATGGCCTGACTTTGATGTTTGTCAAGCTAAATTTTGATCGACATGATCGTAACATGATCAAATAATTTTGTTACGATCAAATAATATTTTTTTTTATCAAATTCATGATCAAATAATTTTGTTACGATCAAATAATATTTTTTTTACAAATTTGATAAGAAAAACATTGTTACGATCAAATAATTTTTTTTTTTACAAATTTGATAAGAAAAACATTAATCGTAACATATGCTTTCTTACGACTGAGATGGCAAGAGGATCAAACATGGTTAGTATAAGAATGAAGCTTATCAAATTGCACATTTTTGACCCATTATTTCTTTCTATCCGCAACAACCTTGGATCAAACATTAATTGTGTGGAGTATATACTTTGATACGATGAGGACCAAGAGCAACTTCAATAATCAACCAAATATGATTTTATATCTATAGTTTGATATCGAATTGAAAAAACTGAGCTTCAATTATGATCCAAATCTAATTCCAAAATAAAACCAACCCAAATTTGAAACTAAAATTAAGTTTAATCATCCTATCACATCACTTTTTCATCTAAGAATCATTTGGAAACATATATTTTTAAAACGGAACCAAATATTGGAGCAAAAATTCTACTACCTCCGTCCCAAAATATAATAAACAGTTTGACCCAACATACGAATTTATGTGTGTATTGCAGTTTTGTAGGATTTGGTGAAGAAAGAATATTTTTTTTAATTATAGTGGAATATAAGTGAGATTTAGGAGAATGAATGAGAAAAGATGAGGATGAAGATAATGAGTGTATTATAAGATATGTTTATTTATTTTGATATTTTTTATATGAAAAAATTATTAAATATGATGTGTTAATTATATTATGAAACGATACGAATAGAAAAATATGATTATAAAATAAAACGGAAATGATATAATTTTGAAATCATTTAGTTTTAAAATAAAATCAAAAATCAAACCAAAAATTTTATAATTTGAATCAAAAATAATTTTCAATCTCAAATAATAATTATATATATATATATATGTAAATGTTATGATTAGATTTGATCCAACATAACATTGTCATTATAAGAAGGAATCGGATCAAATGACGCTTCTTCGACGCAGTATGTCTTTCTGTCCACGACAACCTCGGAGTCGTTCATCTGTCCGAAACCACATTTCCTCAATACAGCCGTCGCTCACTTCCCAACCGTCGCTGCCGCCGGCCGCTGCTTCTCCGATCCAATAATGCCCCCAACGATGCCCTGGGCGGCGCGTGGGGATCACATGTTCGGGATACCACGGAAACTCATTTTCATGGGAGGCGGCGCGTTTGCGAAGATAGTGGCGACGCTGTTCAACACCACGACGGTTCACAACGCCGACGCGCTGCTACGCGCCGTCACATGCCGGTCACCCGCGGTGCCTCTGCTCACCGTCAGCAACCACATGTCCACGTCGGTGCTTCTCATTTGATTTCTGATTGCGTCGAGGAATGATTGGATTTGGTGGTTTGATTGTTAGGGTTTGGGGTTTGTGATTGATATTTCGTGGTTGTGTTATTGGATGGGAAGATATTATGATGAAATGCTGTTGGTTTAATTCGTTGATATTGGATTCAAGGGTTTGTCGAATACATCTTATGCCACATATAACCTTAGGCGTGTCTAGTTAAAATAACGGTCATGATTAAAATGCATGATGAGTTTTCCCTTCTTATATCTATTTTTCCTTGCTTGGATGTGTCATGATGTATATTTGGTTTTCTCTTGTTATAATGCCGAACTACAAGGAATTCACTACTGTGAGATTCAGTTATATTGATTACCTATTATATAGATTGTAAGTGTATTGTATAAAAAGTGTTGTGAATGAGTGCTGATATGAGGATCTTTGAAGTAGTTTCCATTCTTACAATGGTCGTGTGAATAAATTAGGCTTAAAACGATGTTGTCTCAGGGAATGGGATGGAGAGGAGTGTTAGAGACTTACTTTTTCACTTGAAATCTGTCTTTCAACCATTTCATCAGTTAGTTTTGGGTGGTTATAAACATTTTTGTTGATGGCATTCTATACATCGATGCGATGATCAAATTCAGTTGTGTGTAATTTTTCACAGTTGAAACCCCTAGTAATAGTAATTTTTCATCTCCGCAAATTTCCTTTTGTTCTTCCTCTTCTTCGTCTGAGTGTCAAGGAGAAGAAAATAGCTAGTGAGCATGTGATGTTTGCTTCACCAAAATGATATAGAGCAGACTACATTAACTATTATACTACATCATTGAACTGATTAATTTCATTTTATGGTTTGCTTCATCTGTTTGATATGTTTACGTGAACAGGGTGGATGATCCTGTTCTGTGGGGATTCAAGGGCTTTCCCTCAACAAATGCAAAACTTGGACGATGGGTACTCACTGCTGAGGATATATGCTTCAGAAACACGGTGCTGTCCTATATTTTTCGACTTGGTATATTGTTCTTGCTGGCTGCATCCGCTTATGTTCTTGTTGGAGTTTGTCCTATTCTCATGGATTTAGCGTTTTTCCTCACCATTGGCGCTTTGATGTGAAAAAAGTTGATTGAACAGGGAAATGTATACCTATAAATAGAGGTGGTGGAATCTATCAGGAAAACATGAACGAAGCTTTGGACCGCCTTAATGATGGAGCATGGGTAATTTGTGCTTATTATCATATATTCTAGTTTGAGTCTTGTGACCCTGCTTCTTACATGAAATCCCTGTTTGAAGCAGTTATATATTCTAGCTGTTACTATGCGGATTCATTCTTCCTGTCTTTCTTTACGAAGAAGCTGTTTGTATAAATTTCAAGAAGACAAAGATACCCCATCCGGTTACTGTTGTTGCAATGACCATTGTGCGGTCCACAACTACACAGGATAGCAGACTTAGCAGTCTTTTTCTTGCCTCGGTTGTGGTTTGGCGTGCTTCTAATTCTTCAATTATCTTTGATGAGCAGCTGCATACATTTCCAGAGGGTAAGGTGTTTCAAGAAGATGCACCAATAAGACGGTTGAAATGGGGTACTGCGAGTCTAATCGTCCGTGCTCCTGTGACCCCATTAGTTTTGCCAGTCATCCATCACGGTCTTCATGAGGTACTTACGCTTCACTAGCTTCACCTCAGTCCTGACATGCTATAAGCCTGGATTAGAACGAGCCCATATTCTGGTGCATACTACCTTTTTTTCGGGGATTCTCATTTGCAGGTAATGCCTGAGAAGTATTTATTTGGTAGAAGACCTATAATTCCATTATGGAGCAAGCACATCAAAATAGTTGTTGGTGAGCCAATTGAATTTGATCTTCCTGATTTAAGACAGAGGGCAAAGATCCAATCTCGAGAGTCATCATTTGCGAAGATTGGTTGGCCCACCATATCTCAGCATGGTTTAGACGAGGCAGCTCAAAAGTGTCTTTACTCCATCATTTCGGAGAAGATTCAGACCGTAATGGAGAGCTTGCGTATCTTTGGCAAAACCTTGTCGAAACCCAACTCTTGAGGCTTCCTTGGTAGCCCTCATGATTTATCTCTACATCTTTGCTTCTTGATTCTGGGATGATAGCATCTTTTGACTGGGCCTGGTAAGATTGGTTCGGCGGACCTGGAGTCGAGATTAAAAGCTAGCTCTATAGTCCATATTCATTTTATTCAGGTAGTTAGGTATTTGGAACTTCAGAGGTCTAGCTGCTTGGTTCATCTGTGATTACAATGCGGCTGATGAATGAACGCATTGTTGCGGAAGGGCTTACTGTTCATGCCGATGTTTTCCAGGAAATTCCGAAGGTTAAGGGACTCTGCAGTCTGCAGATTCTCTTTATCAATATGGATGATTCAGATGCCAATCGGGTCAGCTGGTTCGCTGCTTTGCTGCTTCTGAAGTTATTGTAACGCAACTAATAATTTGTATGCATTTAATTCTTGCAGTAAGCAATCATTGTTAGTCGCAGATGGATTTTATAAAGGCTGCTAGTCGCAGTTATCGATTTCATAAAGGCTGCTAGTCGCAGTTATCGATTTCATAAAGGCTGCTTGGTTTCTACAGAACCCTGCAATAACTGGTTGCTCTTTTTTCTTTTGTTCAATCTTTTTGTTAAGTTGCTGATATTTGAATGACAAAAGCTTCGATATAGTGCGCTTTGGCTAATCAAGCGGTGTTCATGGCTCAAGCTTTGCTAATGCTTTTCTTTTTTATCTTTTCCTTTGTTGATACTTATCCTTTCCTAATGTGATATTAGTTTAGCGGGCGAGATTTGCACACACACATTGTTCGTAATCGATCAATTAGTGATACTTATGCTGCATGGCGTTTAATTAGTGATACTTATGCTGCATGGCGTGGAGTATCGAAACGATGAATGATGAGGCTAATGATAAAGAAGGGGGAAATTACCGCAGCGCTCCCTGGATACCCTATACAAAGGATTTACTCGAGTAAAAATAGGAGCTTAGTGGTTCACATAGTGAACAGACTTAGAAGCTGACGCCTATTAGTCCGTCTCCGCCCGAACTACTCAAGCGAGTCCTTTTGCACCTACTAAAACGAACTATAGCAGGTTCTGCAAGAAACCGAGGAAGTAGACGGACAAGTAAGCTAGTACACACGGAGTCAAAGAGACGCTAACACTCCATTTTGTTCCAAACCTGCTCGGTGTTTTTGGGTTTTCGGGGCTTCCGCTGTTTTTTATTTTAGTTTTTGGGTTAGTACTTCACTCACTGGCTCTGGGTTCCTTGTTAGCAGATGTCATAACGAACTATATTCTAAGACGCTCTTTTATCTTTAACTAGAAATCTCGTAATAGGAAACGAATAGTGTTATGCTCAAAACCCCCATGTCTGACGAAATCCATGCATGGTACGGGAAAAAAAAATAAGTTCAAAAAACGAGTTTATTAATAAACGATTCTTTCTCTGAACATGATATTATGGGATCGATGATTTCACCAATCAAGCAATAAAATTTCAACAAACTCCAGTTTCATCCCGTATTTCATATCACGGTTCACAGCAGCCTTTGAACCAGCCTGAGCTCTTGTTAATACCATAAAAGGATCAATCACAGGAATGGTATCGTTCACATGCTCCTAAAGGACTTCTTATTTCCATCAGACATCATCTTATTAGAGAGAAGAGTCTCAGGATTAGGGTTGCCCACGCTTATTATACTAGAAGAACCATCTTCAGCACTCGTCTTCATCATCTGCAAAGGAGTAGTAGTCACAGAAGTCACAACAACCACATCATTCATCTCCTCCTCCAAAACCCCTTTGTCACCATGCCTAGGGTTACAACGTTTTGTAGAAGTCTTTTTTGATGATTTCTAAGCCGATTTACGCGTCTTTGGAATCGCTTTTTTGGTCTATCTCTCTTATCCATAAACGAAAAGGTGTCGGAAAGGGATCGTCACTCCCATCATCGGAGCTATCGTTGTCACTTCTTCTTTCTATCATCCCCGAGTATTATTCCCATTAAAAATAAATCTTATTTTTATTTTTACATAAAAATATTTTTTCTTAATATTTTTTGATATCGAACTTCGGACATGAGAATTAAAAAAAATAAAATTCATCACCAAGTGACTCCTGTGGACGAAGGGAACGTAACTTTTCTCTAGAGACAAATTACATGTCCAAAATAATTCTTTACGTGTCCATCTCACAACCCCAAAACCCTTCCCCAAACCCCTAACCTTCCTCTTCCTCCAAAACTCCCCGTTTCGCGCTCACAACACAATGCCCCTCACATCAAAACGTATCGTTTCACCCCAGAAATGACCCCACTTTTCTCCAAACTCAAATCCCTCCTCTCCAAAAAACTCCCTTTCTTCCCCATCGCTGCCGCCGCCGCCACCATGGCCCACTCCGATTCCGGCGCCGTCGTCTATCCGAAACTCACAACTCGCCTCTGCATCATCGGCAGCGGCCCCGCGGCGCACACGGCGGCGATCTACGCCTCCCGCGCGCAGCTCTCGCCGATCCTCTTTGAGGGCGACATGGCCAACGGCATCGCCCCCGGCGGCCAACTCACCACCACCACCGAGGTCGAGAACTTCCCCGGATTCCCCAACGGAATACTTGGATTCGATCTAACGCAAGGATTCCGCGATCAGAGTTCCAATTGCGGCACTCGGATTTACACCGAAACGGTCAATTCCGTTGATTTTAGGGTTAGGCCGTTCAAGGTGACGACGAATTTGAGGACTGTGATTGCGGATGCGGTGATCGTGGCGACGGGAGCGGTGGCGAGGAGGTTATGGTTTCCTGGATCGGAGGAGTATTGGATCAAGGGGATTTCGGCGTGTGCGGTGTGTGATGGCGCGTTGCCGATGTTTAGGGGGAAACCGCTGGCGGTGATTGGGGGCGGTGATTCTGCGATGGAGGAGGCAACGTTTCTGACGAAGTATGGGTCGAAGGTTTACGTGATTCATCGGAGGGATAAGTTTAGGGCGTCGAAGGTGATGCAGAAGAGGTTGTTGGAGAATGAGAAGGTTGAGGTTGTGTGGAATTCGGTCGTCGAGGAGGCTTATGGGGAGGAGGAGAAGGGGAGGAAGAGATTGGCTGGGGTGAAGGTGAGGAATGTGGTGACTGGGGAAGTGAGGGATTTGAAGGTTTCGGGGTTATTTTTCGCAATAGGACATGATCCCGCTACGAAGTTCTTGGATGGGCAGTTGGAGCTGGATGAGGACGGGTATGTGGTGACCAAGCCGGGGAGTACTGTGACCAGCGTGAGAGGGGTGTTTGCGGCGGGTGATGTGCAGGATAAGAAGTATAGGCAGGCTGTCACTGCTGCTGGGTCTGGTATGAATATCGTGATTCTCTGTATTTGCTTCCCTGTCTGGTGTCCTGGTAACATTTTGATCAATATGGGGTGTGCCTGTTTTGAGGATGGGATTAAGTGGGATTATCAGCCCCGAGACTAATACTACCAGGACTTTTTGTCCCTGGATTAATAGGATACAAATTCTGTCTTGTGTTTTCCTGCCCCTGTTGCATATTTTGTTCTTCTTGCTTTTTGGTTACTTCTGTGCAAGATTTGTTGACTCTTGCTAGATCAGTTGACATTTGATATTCCTGGTTGTGGTTATGCCAAGATTCCTTTAACTCCTCAGCTTTATTGCTCCCGCTTAGTCTGTATGCAAATATGTGAAAAAGCCTTCTTCGAGAAAACATAGCAAGATTTCTCATTTGTGCTTGTTTTTCTATGATTTGCACTTGGATTTCCATGTTTTCGACCTTCTATAGCTAGATCTCTGCTTGCATTTTCATAGATTCCCTACCTTGCAATTAATGTGACAAGATTTTGTTGTTTGAGGGATGTAAATCACATGGACGAGAAGAGACATGCTTAGCTTATAAATATTTACTAGTTTTCGGTTCACTTGATATCATGGTATCTGTTTGTTGTTCCAAACCAGATCGTGCTTTATTCCCCTTATGAGGCTATTTTAATATTTTTGAAGATCAGGCTTTATTCCCTTATGGCTTAATTATCTATAGGTTCTGTGGTTCTGAGAACCAAAGTTAGAAATGGCTTAGTTAAGCAGTTGTCTTGGATTCCTACCTCCATTATCACTCGTGCTTGATGTAAACCTTTGGACATTCTTGCTTCTAATTTTACACTCCTGTGAACCAAGTGAAATGCAAACCTTTGGAGGTTCATGTTTCTATTTTAAAAGATATGTCTAGTTCCAAGTGGCAAATTTGTTCGTGTAGTTGTTCAGTATAGCTTAATTAGCTATAGGTTCTGAGAGTGAAAGTTAGAAATGGCTTAATTAAGCAGTTTTCTTGGACTCCTTCCTTCATTATAAACTCGTGTTTGTTGTAAGCCTTTGGATGTTTATACTTCTACTTCTATGCTCTGGTTTGCTTCCTTCAGTAAAAAAATTTTAACCTCTCAATGTTTGCTGATGCTCTATAACCATTTTATTGGATGCCCTAAACCCTTTGTCAAATGCCAAGTGCAATCATGATTTGCTCTTAGGATCTTCTGTTAGCGGAACTTAGTATGCTTCTTGAAAGCGATGGTGATTGAGATTTTAGAAGTGACTCTGCTAAACAGAAGCCTCCGATTTTAGCTTTGACTGGTTATTACCAGATTGGTCTCTTTTTCGCTATTCATTTCATTGTTTTATCAATAGCTATTTCACTACCATTTTTCGCAATATGAATGAATTTAAGCTTGAATAGTTGTCCTCTCGGACACTCGTCCCATCATGAATGAGACTCTATGCTTGATTCTTGTACGAAAAACAAGGTTTCCTTTGTTTTTCATGTGGGATGGTGAACGGGATTGTGGGGAAGTAGCAGCAGAGGATGATGGAAAGATGAGATTACGGTGTAGGCTGGCAATATCATCTATTGAGATATTCTATCTCATCATACCTTATTTATTTATTTGTGGCAAATGACAAATCTATAGCCTATAGGAGTGTTTCTTATACCTGAGTTTCTTTGTTCTTTGTTAATGCAGGTTGCATGGCTGCGCTGGATGCTGAACATTACCTGCAAGAGATTGGTGCTCAAGAGGGGAAGACCGACTAGCTCGCCCTGACAGCAATACCGCAGAAGATTGAAGTTGAAACATGAAAGATTGTATTTTGCCTGTTTAGAAGAGTGTTTCTCCTACCATACTCGGCCCTTGACATAGGATTATTGTCCATTCGCCATTGTTTTTTTTTTTTTTTT
>LIEC01012347.1:27448-39769 GCA_001925005.1 Drosera capensis
CGGTTCACTTGATATCATGGTATCTGTTTGTTGTTCCAAACCAGATCGTGCTTTATTCCCCTTATGAGGGATGTAAATCACATGGACGAGAAGAGACATGCTTAGCTTATAAATATTTACTAGTTTTCGGTTCACTTGATATCATGGTATCTGTTTGTTGTTCCAAACCAGATCGTGCTTTATTCCCCTTATGAGGGATGTAAATCACATGGACGAGAAGAGACATGCTTAGCTTATAAATATTTACTAGTTTTCGGTTCACTTGATATCATGGTATCTGTTTGTTGTTCCAAACCAGATCGTGCTTTATTCCCCTTATGAGGGATGTAAATCACATGGACGAGAAGAGACATGCTTAGCTTATAAATATTTACTAGTTTTCGGTTCACTTGATATCATGGTATCTGTTTGTTGTTCCAAACCAGATCGTGCTTTATTCCCCTTATGAGGCTATTTTAATATTTTTGAAGATCAGGCTTTATTCCCTTATGGCTTAATTATCTATAGGTTCTGTGGTTCTGAGAACCAAAGTTAGAAATGGCTTAGTTAAGCAGTTGTCTTGGATTCCTACCTCCATTATCACTCGTGCTTGATGTAAACCTTTGGACATTCTTGCTTCTAATTTTACACTCCTGTGAACCAAGTGAAATGCAAACCTTTGGAGGTTCATGTTTCTATTTTAAAAGATATGTCTAGTTCCAAGTGGCAAATTTGTTCGTGTAGTTGTTCAGTATAGCTTAATTAGCTATAGGTTCTGAGAGTGAAAGTTAGAAATGGCTTAATTAAGCAGTTTTCTTGGACTCCTTCCTTCATTATAAACTCGTGTTTGTTGTAAGCCTTTGGATGTTTATACTTCTACTTCTATGCTCTGGTTTGCTTCCTTCAGTAAAAAAATTTTAACCTCTCAATGTTTGCTGATGCTCTATAACCATTTTATTGGATGCCCTAAACCCTTTGTCAAATGCCAAGTGCAATCATGATTTGCTCTTAGGATCTTCTGTTAGCGGAACTTAGTATGCTTCTTGAAAGCGATGGTGATTGAGATTTTAGAAGTGACTCTGCTAAACAGAAGCCTCCGATTTTAGCTTTGACTGGTTATTACCAGATTGGTCTCTTTTTCGCTATTCATTTCATTGTTTTATCAATAGCTATTTCACTACCATTTTTCGCAATATGAATGAATTTAAGCTTGAATAGTTGTCCTCTCGGACACTCGTCCCATCATGAATGAGACTCTATGCTTGATTCTTGTACGAAAAACAAGGTTTCCTTTGTTTTTCATGTGGGATGGTGAACGGGATTGTGGGGAAGTAGCAGCAGAGGATGATGGAAAGATGAGATTACGGTGTAGGCTGGCAATATCATCTATTGAGATATTCTATCTCATCATACCTTATTTATTTATTTGTGGCAAATGACAAATCTATAGCCTATAGGAGTGTTTCTTATACCTGAGTTTCTTTGTTCTTTGTTAATGCAGGTTGCATGGCTGCGCTGGATGCTGAACATTACCTGCAAGAGATTGGTGCTCAAGAGGGGAAGACCGACTAGCTCGCCCTGACAGCAATACCGCAGAAGATTGAAGTTGAAACATGAAAGATTGTATTTTGCCTGTTTAGAAGAGTGTTTCTCCTACCATACTCGGCCCTTGACATAGGATTATTGTCCATTCGCCATTGTTTTTTTTTTTTTTTTTCTGTACTGAAGTTTATTTAAGCACAAAGTGTGTTTTATTCGACACTGAACTGTGATTGTGAAGCGAGTCATGCTGCTGCGGCGCTGACTGTGACTATAAAGACTGAAGGCTCTCCGTGCCTTTGAATTGCCGTTGTTTGTGACTGCCACGGCCTTATTTTTCTCTTCCCAGGATGTAGTTTGGGCTATTTGGTCTGGTCTGCTTTTTATATACCTCGCGTTTTTTTTTTTTCTCTGTGAAATCATATTGATCTTTCTTAAACATCACATGATCACAGACTCACAGTACACGAACTTAAGCTGATCACCAGATCATTTGAGTAACATGTGTCAATTTGTAACACACATAAGTTTTGGCCACTGTTGCCACCTACTAACATTGTTCTATCAACGTTGATAGTTGATCTGTATGAAAATATCCAAGTAATATGAACCCAAATATGTAAGACTATATTTCCTTTGACCCATCAAAATTACATTTCTTTTGCGATCTCATTAAAATTATAATTTTTTTAGAGATTTGTGAGGCAGCAGCAATATTTGCTAATTGACAACAGCATGAAGGCATGGTTGAGAGATTTTTCAAAAAGAAAAATGAATTGAGAAATAAAGTAAATCAAAATCACGAGATTTGACAAGAAAAATTACTGTGACGTCAGCCAACTAGCAGCTGCTGGTGCTGCTTTATTTTCCGTTCTTTTTATTTAACAAACTTTTGATAAAAAGATTATCACGTTATACATATTTTATGTTTCCTTGTTCCAAATAAATTATAACACATTATTCAAAATGAGTATTCCGCATAAATTATATTTCCTTCATCCCAGATAAATTATAATGTGTTGATTTTACAGGATTATTAATAAAAATATTAACTTTAGATGATTTTACATTTCTATACTGATGAGAAGGAAAAAAAAGTTGTGAGTGGATCGAGAGGAAATTATGAGTTGGTGGAGAGAAAACGTAAAGATGTAGTGGACGATATGATATAAAATAAGGGTATTTTGGACATTTAAATCATTAAAAGTTGGCATTTTACGAAATGTTGTAATTCATATGGGACATCCATTTTTATTAATGTGTCGCAATTTATTTCAGATGGAAGGAGTAACACTTTCATTTTTTATCAACTTTTGAATGCTAAAAATCACAAACTATCCCTACTTTATATTACATCATATTCTCTATCAATTTTTTTTTTGGAATAGGATAAGTATATTCCGATCCAAAATATGCTTAATAAATCACTTTACAAGCTTTTTAGATGATTTTATGCACCTACATATGCACTAAATCAAAATAAAATGAGACATAGTATGACAGAACAAACTGCCTAAATGAAAATCATTATATGTGTTCTATACTGAGAGTCATAAACAGTGACTAACATACGTCACATACGAAACAAATTAAGGGACGGGACCTGTACATAGTGCAAAAAATCCCTGGCCCGTTACAAAATATATCGAACATAATACATAAACGAGAGCGTGGCTCATCATCAACAAGCTCCAGCAAAATTACAATGGTTACAAATGAATACATAAGACACATCATCAAAGCACCTTCCGAAATCCAACAGCCTGTAGCCTGCATAGTCCAGTCCTCGAGATAAGCCATAAAGAAAGGTGATGTTGTGTTCATAATCTTTGAAATAATAAACATTATGAGTCATACACTTTTATGGGAGCATTAGAAAAAATAACATCAGCATGTTTGCTGAATTCTTCTACTCAATGCTGCCCCTGAGGTTGTGTTCTTCTACTCTATCAATATTTGTTCTCTCTTCATCTACTCATAATTTCTTCACCCCGTCCCCAAAGGTATCAAAGTAAATTACCAAAACTAATGTAATCCTTCATAATCATGTCGAGTTAACGTATCAAAATTTATTTGGGATGGAGAAAATACCACATCAATCCGTCCATCATCATTTCTCTATTTTTTTCCTCATTGTATTCTCTCACACTCATGAGAACAAATTGATCATTTACTATAATGATGCCTCAATAATCAATTTTTAAAAACTGATTATTTAGATTTTTGAGTTTTAAATGTTTTTTTAAAAAATTATGATGGATTTGTTGCAGTAGTTAATTTGATGTTGCTTGTAGTATCAATTCTAATCCCAATTTAGATTTATTTTCTACACCACACATATTATTTCTCTGTATCTTTTTTAATTCATAACCACATGAAATTTTCAATTATAAAAACTTTACAAATAATTTAAAACGAATCGAAATAATAAGATGTTATAAAAATGATGTGACAGAAGTAGTTAAAAACATCAAGTTAAGGTATAATATCATAAATTTAAACCACGTGATAAGTTGATAACAAGTTAGATGAAAAACTCGGCTTACCAGTAAGTTATCCCACCTCATATTGATATATTCTTTTCGTTTATAACATAGATAAATATTTGTGTATTTAAATAATTCTAAAATATAAATAACATATCTTATTTAATAACCTTTTATTAAAAAATAACTAAATAATCATCAAATATTTCTCTTTTATTGTGAACTTCATCGTCGTATAAAAAATATTTTTTTATCAAATTTTATAAGAATTTAATATATATAAAAATTCATATATAATATTAAAACGTTTCATATGTACACGGAGTCAACTCCACACAATTCATATACTGAGAGGAGTTCATATATAAGGATTTTGTTACGTGACTTTGCTCGTTGAAGAATATTCACTACAAACACCTGACGACCCCCAAAACATCGCCAAATCAGATCCCCAAATCGAAACCCTAGAACAGATCCCCAATCAATCCCCATATTCAGATCTTCAATCAATCGCCGAAATCCCCTCAATCGACCCAATTCGTCAATGGAAGACTACCCCGAAGAACTCCGCACACCCCCAATCGGCCTAATCTCCCTCGTCGGCTGCCCTAATCTCCACGCCTCGATCTCGTCCCTCCTCAACTCCCAGAAACCGCCGATCAATGCCCTAGCGTTGCCGGAACTCGACAACATTTCAATCATTGAGAGGAGAGTGAGAGAGGAGGGTGGGGAGGGAGGAGGAGGGGGGATTTTGAAGAGGGAGTGGCTGGAGAAGCATCGGACTCGGGTGCCGGCGGCAGTGGGGGTGTTGATTGAGGGGGAGAGGGTCGGCGGGGGGCCGACTCAGTGGGGGGAGATTTGTGGCGTCATTGATCGGATCAAGTGAGGGTTTTTGTGTTGTTGGAAATGCTTGATTGCGTGAAATTATGTGATTGCGTTTTGTGTTTGGATATGAGATTGTGTGGTTTGGGGTTGTGGGAATGTGTTGTGATATTGCGGGGGTGGAATCGAGGGCGAAAATGATAACCACAATGTGTTTATTGTATTGTATGGGGTTGGCTACATAGATATGAGTTGGCCTGATTCTGGTTTATCATGTGTGATTTGGTGAATTTCATGTGTTAGGATGTTGTGAGTGGGCGGATTTATACATTGTAATGAATTTGTATAAATTAGGAGATTATGATTGAACAATGCTGTAGTTGTGAAGGTGGGTGCTTTCTGCTCTTGGACAGTTTCATTAACTGCCGTGGATAAAGATAGAAACTTCGTTACTTGATTCTTAATGTAGGGATTCTATTGATATTTAGGTGGTGTTTATTTGACTGTCTGCTAAGAAAAAGAAAATTTTTGAAGGCTAGGCGGCGTATCATGTGCGCTTCGAGTTTCATACTTCAGCTGATCTCAGATTTCCATAGCATCGGATTTGTGTTCTCACTGATTGGTAGTCTAAAGTGTAGTTCGGTATATGTTGTTTCGTATTCTAACATTTTACTCTGTATTATATCGGCACAGGGCTGTAATTCGTCCGAGGAATATAAAGCTGGTCGTGATTATTGTGCAGTCTCCATCCACTGGTAAGTAGTCTGCAATGCATGGCAACATACCAAGCAGCTCGAAGTAATCAGTTATCATGAAGATTAATTGTTAAATTTCTTCTAAAGCCGTTGTAGTCGTAACTTTTTTTTCCGCTGGTTGGACTTCTGTTTGTGTCGCTGGTTGTTTTGATTTTCTGACTCTGATATGGAGCTTTATTCGTCTGTAATTTTCCTTCTTACGTTCCATACTATGGAAATACCTGGGTGGTGGTGGTGGTTGTCAGTTGTAATTTTGACAAGCCAAAATTGCATGATATAGGTGATATCAACGAAGATCGGATGCTTGCTTTGCGTAAGCGTGCTGAAATTGACTCGAAGTACGTTGTTAACATCTTTCCTTATGAGGATGCAGATTTTAAGTATTCTCTTCAAAGGTGAGCACTCTGGTTTTTTTAGCTTGGCATTGTAAGTTATTCCCTTCATCTGCAGCATATTAATTGAGTAGTTGTGACAGTTTGAACCTTATGCAGGCTAGCCATTTTATTTGCTGAGTTGATAAATGTTTATTACCGGGATGAAGGGAGGCGTATGAAAACACGCATCGAGAAGAAAAATGTGAACTCGGTCGAATCTTGCATCCGCTACACCTTCAAGGTGAGACAAACTAATGTGTAATAGAAAACCGCTTTATGTTAAGTGCTGGCAACATACTTTGACAATACTGCATTCCAAGAAGTCCAGGCACATAACTTTTATGAGCAAGGTTTCTTTTTCCTTGGTGATATTGAAGTTGGAATGAACAACTCGTGAATGCTTTCATAGCTGTTAATTTATTGTGGAAATTTATATTTCTAGGTTGCTGTATATGCTGAGTTTCGAAGAGACTGGGTTGAAGCTCTAAAGTTTTATGAGGATGCATATCATATAGTGAGAGAGGTGACGTTTACTGATTGTCTTTCTTTTGTATCTGAATATTGGAATATTTTCATCTGCATGGCTTTTGTTTCTGGTACTATTCTTCTCGACAACACTCATTGGAAAGTTGGATATGCGTGGCTCTACTCGCATTCAAGGCCTAGATTAATGTTTTTTGTTTTGTAAGCTTTATTATACCATCTTAGAAATTATGCATTTCAAAGCTGCCTGTATTCTATAGCTAAAAAAAAGCTCAAAGGAGACTCTTGGTCTAGTCTCCGAAGTGCTGTGAACTTGCCATTACCGTGCATATTCTTTCAACTGACACCTGATTTAACTTTCAGATGATTGGAACATCTACCAGGTTACCAGCGATTCAGCACTTAGTGGAGATAAAAACTGTGGCAGAACAACTGCATTTCAAGATATCCACGTTATTGCTGCATGGCGGAAAGATCACAGAAGCAGTTTTATGGTTCCACCAACACTGCGCTTCTTACCGGAAACTTTTGGGTGCAACAGAAGTCACTTTTTTCCACTGGGAATGGATGAGCCGACAGTTTTTGGTATTTGCTGAGCTTTTGGAGTTGAGTTCTAGAACTGTTCCTGGGTTCCATTCTCTAATCACAGGAGTGGTGGAAAAAGGTTTGACTGAGTGGGAATTTCAGCCAGCATATTATTACCAGGTAGGCTATCGATTGAGTTCTATGCTTTTGTTAGATCTAAGTTTGACATCTGAGCAATCTGTAGTATGATTTGAAGTTAATTGGTGTTGGTATTAATGCATGAAAATACATCCGAGGTCTGCATGCTACAAACTGCAAAATGACGCCCTTGACTTCGATTGGCTCAGAAACACTGATCTGCTTTTTTACTCCTTGTGTGTGAAAATTTGCTATTTTTATAACTCTAATTTAGTGGTTATTATATTTGTCTGGTTAGTTACTCGAATGTTCTGTGGAAGTTACTCTTTTGGTTATTGTTTTGTGCTATTCTAATTCTTTGTGTTTAAAGCAGCTGGCATCTCACTATTTGAAAGAGAAGAGAGCCTCGTTGGAGCTTGTTCTCTCAACGTGGAAAGGTTCAGATGAGGATGATGTCATTGTTGAGTCAGTCGTGCCTTCTGTTTATATTGGTCAATTTGCTCGTTTGCCGGAAAAAAACGAGAATGCTGTTGCCATGCAGCCGTGAGTCCTGCTAACTTCTATATTGACCATTAGCTTCCATCTGCCTCGATACTAACTCTTCTATTTTCTCCAACAGCATCAGTGATGGGGAGTTCACTCATTTTATTATTTTGGAAGGAAAGAGGTTCCCTGACTCGAATGAAATTATTGCTCTACTCAAGAAATCTTTTGATGTATACAGCAGTCTCAAAGCCGCACGGATGTCTTCACATTGTGGCTTCCAAATGGCCAAAGAATATTTCTCTGCGGGCACAACTGAAACGGCAAAACAAATTTTCGAGTCTGTAGTTCATAGCTACAGGCAAGAAGGTTGGGTTGCCCTGTTGTGGGAAGTATTAGGCTACTTGAGGGAGTGTGCAAAACTAAGCGGTTCCTTGAAAGAGTTTGTAGAATATTCTCTTGAGATGGCCGCTTTGCCGGTGTCATCAGATTTGAATAATGAATCTTACAGAGACTGTGGACCTGCTGGGTCGCCAAGTGTCCAGCGCAGGGAAGGCATTCAGAAAGAAGTTTTCAGCGTTGCCAGCGGAGAGTTGGCTCTGTTACCAAATGAAACTGATAGTAGTCCTACGATAAGTGCAACGTCTCCTCTTGATCTTGAAATCGATCTTGTCAGTCCTCTCAGGATAGTTCTACTTGCTTCAGTTGCATTTCATGAACAAGCAGTTAAGCCTGGAGTATCTACGCTTGTTACGATTTCTCTTATATCACAATTGCCCCTTGCCACGAAAATTGATGCATTGGAGGTCCATTTCAATCAGTCTGAATGTGACTTCACCATGCGAAATCCTGAAAAATCTCCTTCTCCTGCTACCTCTGATGATAAACCACAAACTAGACTAGAAACTGCTCCTGCATTGGTCCTCAATACAAGCAGATGGTCAAGGTTGACGTACGATGTGAAATCTAGTAAGTGTGGCATTCTTACTAGGCAATCTTCATTGTTTCGTTAGTTTTCCATTGCCTTGTGACACAGAAGGTCAGATAATAGACCTTTGTCATAAAATGGAGATAAATGAACCCGTATTAAGTTCCTTCTAACGCATGTCATGCCTTGATGGATAAAATGAATATCTCCTTTGGTACTATAGTGTGATTAACGTCAATATTTTGTCATCTTGTTTTGCTAAGTGATGTTCACTGCTTCAGGGCAGAGTGGAAAGCTTGAATGTGTATCCATAATTGCAAGATTTGGACCTCGTTTCACAATTTGCTGCAAAGCCGAAAGTCCCGCTTCCATGGGTGATATACCGTTGTGGAAATTCGAAGAACGTATTGAGTATTTGCCAACCAAGGATCCCTGCTTGGCTTTAGCTGGTCAGAAGGCTATCCAGGTTGAAGAACCTGACCCGTTGGTAGATGTTAGCTTAGATGCTTATGGCCCTGCCTTGGTTGGTGAAACCTTTGTCGTGCCCGTCTCTATCACCT
This sequence comes from Drosera capensis, assembly GCA_001925005.1. Lineage (NCBI taxonomy): Eukaryota > Viridiplantae > Streptophyta > Magnoliopsida > Caryophyllales > Droseraceae > Drosera > Drosera capensis. The sequence goes on from LIEC01012347.1 coordinate 36,521, forward strand.
CGGAGGGCCATGCTGTTTACTCTGGTGAATTAAAGTTCAATTTGGTTGATACAAGACGAGGTGGATTGGTTAGTCCCAGGGAAATCGAACCACATTCATCGGATAGTCATCATGTTGAACTTGTGGGAATTTCAGGAGCCGAAAATAAAGACGAATCTCAGGTAGTCTCTGACAACATTAAAAAGATTCAGCACTCGTTTGGTTTGATCTCAGTTCCATTCTTGAATGAGGGAGAGTCATGGTCGTGTCGATTGGAGATGAAATGGCATCGGCCCAAGCCTATAATGTTATATGTATCACTGGGATATTCTCCTCAGGAAGATGATGCTAATGCACCGAAGGTTCATGTTCACAAAAGCTTACAAATTGAAGGGAAGAACCCGGTCATCGTAAGCCATCAGTTGATGTTACCATTCCGTCGTGACCCCTTGATGCTTTCAAGAATCAAACCAGCTGCTGAGTCAAATAAACCAGCATCTCTGCCTCTTAACGAAGCAAGTGTACTAATTGTCAGCGCCAGGAATTGTACCGAAGTGCCCATAAGGGTAATATCCATGTCGATTGAATCCGGTGAGGATGCCTTGGGAAGTTTGTGTGATGTGCGCCCAGCAAAGGGTGACTGTGTGGACTCTGTTGCGTCTACTCTTCTCTCCTCGAATGAAGCATATAAGAAGGTTTTCTCTATAACACCAAAAGGCACTTCTAAAGCTAGGATGGGAACAGTTATTCTGAGATGGAGAAGGTATTCTGGAACTCTTGATCATATCGATGGCATTGCAGACGGAGTTGTCACGAAACATATATTACTGGATGTGGACGTCGAAGTTTCACCACTGATTGTATGCTTGGAGTGCCCTCCTTATGCAGTCACTGGCGACCCGTTCACGTTCTTTGTGAAGATCCGGAATCGGACGAACTTACTTCAAGAAATCAAGTTTTCGCTGGTAGATTCACCTAGTTTTGTCTCGTGTGGTCCCCACAATGACACGATCTTCGGTCTTCCCAAGTCAGAGTACATCTTGAGCTACAAGCTCGTGCCATTGGCTTCAGGTTCCCTCCAGTTGCCCAGAGTAGCGGTTACCTCAGTGAGATATTCTGCCAGTTTTCAACCTTCAGTATCAGCATCGACTATTTTCGTCTTTCCATCAAAGCCTGCATTAGAGATGGATAAGGCAGAGAGTGGAGGAGAACCCCTTCTTGTTGCAGCCGAGTAGATGCTGTAAATGATATAAGATGCGTCTTCGATTGAATTGGTGTGCGTGTGTTCAAGATTGTAAATATTACGATCCCTGCAGTGAAGCAGAAAGAGAAAGCGTGCTTCAGGCCCCGATGGTTCCTCTAAAGCAGAAGACCACTTGGTCGAGCAAAGACACATTCCGGTGCACTTCATTTGTGCATGGTCGGCGTCTTCAACTGATACAAAACAGACACCACGATCCGGATATTCTTATTCGGGATTGCACGCAAAAGACAATCGCATATGACATTTTTGGTCGAAAGGGAGTCCGAGGCAAGCACGTCGAATTTTTTATATGTGCTCTAGCTCGTCCCTGAGGCGGTGCTGCTGGCTGGGGGTTCAGTGAATTTCATCCTCAGCTAGTGGCTTCACCATTTCCTCCTTAGATGACCATATTGGCTCTGGAGGGAGAACTCGAGTCCGCATTCGTTGTTCCGAGACCTTTGTTGTTCCGTGACTGATCATGTAAACATTCTTTTTGTACATGATTTTGGTTTTCATGTTTTTGATCTTTTGCTTATATGGAACTGGAAGTAGATCTTGATGTGTATGTTGGAGTTTTAGTAGTATATGACAATGTATGGTCATTGTCGTCTCGGTATCTTCTCGATGTAGATTACCGAGATGTTTTGTTCGTTGATTGTTTTCGGAGTATGATAGGATATGATATACCATTGTATGAGATTCATTTTTTGTATTTTATCGATTTTGATTTTTAGTGAAATATATATTGATGTAGATCCTGAGGTGAGGTCACGGAAACAATTTTTTTATTTATAAAAATAAGAATAAGATTTGTATATATCATTTTTTAATGTAAAGATGTTCTGAAGACTACTTTAATACGAAGAAGATAAAGGTATGTTAGCTGTAATTAAGTTTATGAAAACGGTAGTTGTTGCAATCCTCACATCCCTATAATGTAAATATGAGGCTCCATGGGTATTGATTGAAACGGAACATATGATTTTGCCTGCTTTGCTCCATACTGTCTTATGTTACCATGGATATTAAGTTTACTTGGTGATGAACAAACCTTCATAAACATCGTCTCCCTATCATAACAAGGCAACGCTGCCTACAACTCATCATCCCAAATCTTATACTACTTCATTGGATTAACTTATTTGTCGATGCACGAATATTTTAACCATGAGTTCTGTTTGATTTGGTACTCACCCATATTGAAAAATCAATTATAATTATAATTAGACAACATCAATAATCATATAAATGCACGCGTATACCACAAATCGTAATCCGACATTTATACACTGCATTTCGTAATTTGATTGATCGATCTCGCATATATGCAACTTCGTTAGGACGAAAGGAATCAAATCGCATATATGTAACCTCGTTAGGAAGAAAGGAATACGAGACAGATATTTTTTCTAGATAAATTACAATGTATGGATTTGATACAATTATTAAAAAATATATTAACATTTTGATATTTTAACTTTATATCTTTACGTGAGTGAAAAAATAATGAGTTGATGATGGGAGAAAAAATAAAATAAATACAATTTGAAATTTTTTATTATTTTAAAATTATCTATAATTAAGATTTTATAATTTATATAAAAAATATATTTTTATCTATAAAGTACACAGATGGGATGGATGGGGTTTTTGATATTCTTACCTTCACAAGGAGTCAGCTTTAGCCGATTGATACAAAAATATAATGCGATAAATGAGTGCGAGGTGTGTCAAGAAAGATACTCATGTATACGTATGCGACAAACTCCCTCTCATCCCATACCCACTCTTCAATCAAATCAAAATCAAAATCTCCAGTCTCCTCATTCTCTCTCTCCCCACGCTCACATAAACGGGTGAGTGAGTTTTCACTCTCAAACATCTCCTTTCCATTTTCTTTCTCCTTTTTCTTTGATTTCTTTCGTTTTTCTTTGATTGCTTCTCGAGCAAGTTATTTCACCGCCTCCGCCGCCGTCGACGATTCCGATAGTTCCATTTCTGGGTAATTGCTTTTTTTTTTTTTTTGG
>LIEC01012349.1:0-20477 GCA_001925005.1 Drosera capensis
TCTTTTTGGAGTAAATGATAAGGAATAGTTAGATTGGTGTGACGTTTGATCAATTGTTTGAAAAATCATACGAAGTTGTTATGTTTTGCACTACAAGTAAAAAGATAGTTGGGCACTTTGTAAGAAATGGAAACTTTGGTGTTGATCTGTTTTAGCATAGGGTAATTTTCAGCTAGATTTGGGCCTCATGGACTCGCTTTCAGATTCAAGCTACACAACTCTAGGCAACATATGCTAGGCTGTACTGTCAATGTTGCTCACAACTGACGCCTTGTCGATCAAGAATTCGGCCAAAGAAAACCGTCATGTCGATGAAGATTTCGACTGTGGTTGATACCAATTGGGTATGGCTACACTGAAAGGATCCCTTCATCTTTTCCATTAGCATCAGAAGAGGCTGAAATCTGTCGTCTAAGTTATGTTTTGACAGAGTAAGACAGGACTATATTAATAGAGATGATTACGTGGACTTGAGCAATGGATTTAACTGAGCATTGCAAGCCTTGCGAAAGGCGACTGCTCTTATGAGATAAATAAGAGAAGACGGTTACTGGTCCTGCTCGTCTACATTACTTCGCCTTTCAAGTATGTAACTGTCGACTCTGGATGCAGATGTGCATATCCTGATCCAAAACCAGAAGCATATAGGACTAGATACTTGTCCTGCTAGATAACATCTGAGGAGTCTGGATAACAAGCGATGTGGTAATATATGAAGTAAGTTATATAGCAACACACACACACACATATATATATATATAACCTGCAAGTATGCTCACCTGCTGAAGAACTGATTAACAAGTCTAGATAAGTTACTTCTAAGTATCGTTTGCACAATGAAACGGCAGGTCTACAAAGATCTGACTACTTACCCCAAACTTAAAACGGAAAGGTTTCATGCATCCATGGCATTGGTGCTGCGACATCAGCGTTGTTGTTGCTGCTGCCAATCCTAGGACGATGTAAGAACTTGTTCATGAGGTCATGGATTTTGGAGGCGAAGAACAACGTTGAAAGAGTAACAATCTAGGATTATTTATGTGCGAAGCATCTCATCACAGAATTACTGTTCCAATGAATGTGACCTCACCCAAATTTTAATATTGGGGGATGAAGCGGATGCTAAGGGGAAGGAGAGGAGTCCATGGAGTTAGATCCAAGAAGATTGACTAATAGCACAAATGAATAAAGTACAGCTCAAAGCACGGTCGCACTTCCCAGGTTCATGTGCTTCTCAAAAATTAGGTGTTGCTCCACTTTTCCTCACCTTGCCACTATCCTTTTTCCTCTCGTGTCTGTTGGATTTGATTTCCTACATGGTTTGACAATTCTAGTTCACAATTCTCAGAGGATTAAGCAAAACAAAGACAAATCTGAATTCATAAAATCACATATTGACTTAAATCTGTTATCATTGTTGTTATACTGATAAGATAGTTTTATCAATAATTTTATCTAAACTAATATTTTGATAAGATTTATTTTGTCATTTCTTGAACATTCTTTTTACCGTTTAGTGCGTTATTGTTCATTCTAAATGTTTATATTGTTTTGGACAGTGGAGATTGGTCGAATTCCAAACATGCACATGCCATGCCAATACCCTTTTCTTCATATGGTGTAGCAGCACCTTCCATGTATCAATAGTCAAAGTCAAATGGTTGGCAAATTTGCACATAAAATGGCCTCGCCCCATTCTCCAATGCGTTTCATTTAAGAAACCTCACACATTCTCCATAATTTTCCACCCCATTCTTTCATTCAAGATCAATCTCTCATTTCATATGTACCATATGATATGATATGATACCTTTAACCCCAAGTCTTCCTTTTCTAACAAAGCTCCATTCTCACATTATGCTTATGAAGCCAAAAGCTCAAGCCAGCAAGAGATTCATCATCACATCCTTGCTCTTCATCCTACTCCTCTGCTTCGTGGCTTACATCAATGAAGTCAGATTCGATGGCGTCTTGGGTCTAAGCAGATGCGCCTTTTTGCGTAACTCATCTGCCCAAGTTGTAAGCCATGGTGTTTCTTCGTCCGAGGATGATATTCGAGTACTTATTGGGATTCTAACGCTCCCGGATCAGTACCAACGACGAAGTTTCCTCCGGCTCATATACGGGACACAGACTCCGGTTGCAGGAGCCCAAGTCGACATAAAGTTCGTGTTTTGTAACCTTACAAAGGAGGAACAAAAGGTACTTATAGCACTAGAGATAATGCATTACGACGACATAATCATCATGGACTGCAAGGAGAACATGAACAAAGGCAAGACTTACACATACTTCTCGAGCCTGCCAGAGATGTTTTCAGGCTCAGACGACAGGCCATATCCACCTTACCATTACGTCATGAAGGCGGACGACGATGCATATTTCAGGCTTGAGAATTTGGTTAAGTCCCTTAGGCCATTGCCTAGGAAGGACTTATACTATGGCTATGTAATCCCATGTCCAAGCATGGACCCTTTTGTTCACTACATGTCTGGAATGGGATACTTGATCTCGTGGGATCTCGTCGAATGGATCAGCAAATCCGATGTCCCGAAAACAAAAATCGAAGGGCCAGAGGATAAGGTGTTCGGAGAATGGATCAGGATCGGACACAAGGCGAAGAACAGGTATAACGCAAAGTGGTCTATGTATAATTATCCTGAGCCACCAACAAGGTGCACACATGAGCTGTGGCCAGATACCATTGCTGTTCATCTGCTGAAGACCCAGGAGAAGTGGATCAAGACTTTGAATTATTTCAATGTTACTAAGAATCTTAAGCCATCCAAATTGTATCATATATCATAGATTATTTACGCCATAATTCTGTTAACATGTACTATCATTTTTCTTCATTCGTTTTTGGGCTGCTAATACATACTGAGGAATCTCTTACTGCCATGAATTGTTCATGGGAATTGATCTATCTATAAAATCTGGTATGAATCTAAACCCTTGATTTCATTGTCAACTTACAAGTCGTGGAAATATGCATACAACTTTGGGATCTGATACGCTAGTTTTTGTTGACTATCTTTAGACTATAAGAATTCCTCTATATATTATTTACCTTATAAATCATCAGTAGACATTTTACATGAAAACTATTAAATTTCTAAAATTTTCAATTCATAATCAATTAATAATATAAAATATTACAAGATTTATAATATCTTCACTCTATACAATATAGATAAACTATCATCGACATGTATTGTATGAATATCTTTTTTGTGTATGGCCCGAAAGCCGTTGGGCTTAATAATATCGTCACTTTACCGACGGCGACGCGATTCTCACCACCGACGATACTCGCGGAACTCCGATCATCGCCGACGCCACGGCGTAGAATCTCACACCAATGGCGGAACCCTCGATCAATGCTTCTCCGCGGCCGCAGACGAAGCCTCGCATCTCTCACGTCATCTTCGACATGGATGGACTCTTGCTCGGTACCATTCGGTTTTCATTCTCGGATAGATTGATTGATCGAATCGTGTTTGCTATTGTTGGTGTTGTGTTTGTTTGTTTCAATGCTATGTGATTTTGAGCATAGAAGTTTTTTACTTGAATGCTGAAACCCTAATTTTTTGGTGTCTGATGATTGCGTTGAACCATGTCCATGGTGGAATTCTTCAGAGAATTCGATAGTATTATAGTCCTCAATGCATTTTTGTTCGAATTCGATGTTTTTATTGGAACTGTGCAGCGAATTCTAAGTGGTGCATGGCGTCCAATTATCCATTTCGCTTCTTACAGATCGAGGCAGTCCTTGCGGGTGGGTTGAACTTTGTGTTCTTATGATAAACTTTTGGGTGAGTTGCATTGAAATAAATATCAAGTATGTAGCTATCGCAGATAGAGGATAGTTATCCAGTTTGTAACTTTGGAGGTGTGTAGATGTCACATTATCAGATTCTCTAACCGGCTTTTATCCCTCGTAATTAAATCAACATGAAAACTTATTATCTAAGAGAAGTCCATTAGTAGTGGAAGTAGATCTTTGTATTTTGGTGTCTATGTTTGCATAGCATTCTTTGTAACTATTGTCAGTATTTGAGGTAGGCAGTGGGGTTTTTCACTTGCCCTTTGGCGTCGGTTTTTCTGTGACTGTATAATCTTTGCCAGGGAACTTCTATTCTCATTGAGGTGTTCCTGTCCCTTCTTTTCCATATTCTTACCTTTCAGTCTATGGTGCCTTGTTTAGTCATGATCTTTTATGTCTATGTTACTTTGTTTCCTTTTCTTGAAAGAGGTACGAAACTGACTGCGTCTAACTCTTTTCGAATCACTACAGACACGGAGAAGTTCTATATCGAAGTGCAAGAAATTATACTGGCAAGATATAACAAGACTTTCGATTGGTCCCTCAAGGCAAAGATGATGGGAAAGAAGGCTATTGAAGCTGCTAGGGTCTTTGTTGAAGAGACTGGAATCAGCAACTCTCGTTCACCTGAAGACTTTCTAGTGGAGAGAGAGGCAATGCTTCAGAGCATGTTTCCAACCACTGATCTCATGCCGGGTAGTTCTCTGCGCCTCCCCCACCCTCTCCACCTCGCATATATGTCTTCGTTTTTGTAAACAAACGGGATATATGTATTCCTTTTGTTTCATACGAGTTGAAATTCGTCGTTGAAGGAAGTTCAGTTCAATGAGTAAGAGATATCTTCATTTTATTGGAAACCCTGAACGGCTTCTTTTAGATAAATGATATTTTCCTTTTCTACACCTTCATCAAGCATCAAATTGTTGCTTGATTGAATATGATGCATAATGTATTGCTTTCATGCAGGGGCGGACCGTCTGATTAGGCATCTACATGCTCATTGCGTGCCTATTTGTGTCGCTACTGGGTACAGTCTCCTATTCTCCTATTGTCAGATTTTGTCATCTCTTCCCTTTATATAGTCAATCAGACTCATTTCTTATGAAAACATTTTGTAGAGTTTGCTGGTTTTTCCTTGTTTTATTGACTAGCATTTTCAAACATAGGTCTCATAAGCGGCACTTCGAACTTAAAACTCAAAGGCATCGTGAGCTGTTTGCTCTGATGCATCATATTGTTCTTGGAGATGACGCAGAAGTGAAACAAGGCAAGCCATCGCCTGACATATTCCTTGCAGCTTCCAGGAGATATGAGGTACTAAATTTCAGATCCCCCTTTTGCCTAGTTGATGACTTCATTGTTTCCTTTAGTTGGCCCACTTGTATATGTGCAGTTATGCGACCAATTTCAGGACGCGTGAACTCTGTGAAATCCTTCTATGGCTGGACAGGGTGGAGCAGTTGATCCACTAAGTATACTTGTTTTTGAAGCTGCTAAAAATGCTGGAATGTAAGTTCTTCTATACAGCTGATTCCTGGAAAAGTTACCTACTATTATTCTATTGCTTGGATGTTATCCATCAACCACGACAAGCTCCTGTGGTGTATGTTCTGTGATAAGTATTTCAGAATGCTTTTCACCTCTTGTTTCCTGAATTCTTCCTAAGTTTCATACGATAGTCAGCTCATGCTTTGTGAGTTGTGACAGAACTGATCCTTATATAGTGCAGTCTTGTCGGGCAAGTTCAGTTTCCTTCCCTATGAATAGACTTCAGTCCTCACACAAGCGGTAGCTCCCCTATACTGCATGTCTCTGGTGAATATTGTTTTATTGGAAACTGCACTTTGTTTAATGAAAATCCTTGTAAATCATTTAATATCTCATGCAAATCCTCTTTCATCTTCTATTTGTTTGTCTAAATCCGTCCTCTCCAGCTCTTGCGTTCTCATATCTCATTATGAGATCTCTGTTGTGTATTGTTCATGGGTTTCTTCGAATGAAATCAATCTCTCTGTTTTTTTCGACCATTAAATCAAATATCTCTCTGTTATGTACTTACTTGAACAAAAATTGCTTGCAGGTCTGTCGTTATGGTCCCAGATCCGAGGCTGGATAGCTCTTTTCACGAGACTGCCGATCAAGTGTTAAAATCTTTGACGGATTTCAATCCAGTTGATTGGGGATTGCGTCCTTTTGAAGAGCAAACAAGTTAAAGGAGTCAGCCTACTTGAGCTTGCCATTCAAGAGTTTATCTAATCTCGCATACAATCCAATAACATTTTGAGACGAAATTTGAAACTCTCATTCCTCAGACATAAGAAGTGCTCTTTCTTTCAATCCAGAGTTTTGAGATTCAGTTCATCATTGTCACTTAAAATACAATTGGCATTGTTGAACTTCTCGTGAGGCGAAGCATCCCTGTATTGTACTGTTACTTTTTCTTCTTAACTTGATGTAGTACTACACATTTTGACTACTGAAAACGATGACTGAATCTTCTTGAGTCCCCTTTGAAGAGGGTTCTTGATTACTGTCATATCATCTTCCTGTCAAAAATGGGCATAGGGCTCCATTATATTTTCAAAAATTGAGCCCAGTAACGTTTTTCGAAGTTCTCGAGTCTTCACTTGATTACAACATTATTTGGTAAATGGACTTTCTTATTGTGTTTTGTGCTTTGCTTATGTGTGTCAATGTGGCATGCTTAACCAACTTTCTTCACCTGGCTAGATATCAGATAGAAGTGAAGACTGTACGAAGATGACATCCATAAAGGTAATGGCAACGTACAAGTTCATTAACTACTGACCAATAAACGTTGGTGTACTCTGCTTGTAGGAACTGATGGTTCAGATCCGAGATGCAGGAAAAGTTACTGAAGTTACTTCTGGTGAGTGACGGGGCCTTGAATTTGAAGATCTGCTTCAAGAAGCACAATTCAACAGCAAGTAATGTCCCTTTTCCCCTTCTTCTCCTAGCTAGGTATCTAGTTTTTGTATGTTTCTGGCCTTGGCCTCTCTGGCTTACTTGATCTGTTTGTCTATGGAGATAGCATGATTGACCATGACTAGAATGCGCTGAAGTAGCTTTTGTAGATCAGACCACAGTAATTCATATTTAGGACCGGAGGAGATCAATATGATCAATGTTCCTGTTGTGGCAATCATAGGACCATTGTTGTTTAATGAGTATGATTCAAAGCATCATATGTAGTGTTGAATCTGTCGTTGAGATAAGCTATGATGTGGAGGATGCTGTAATATCCAGGACAATGTTCTTGTTAGATTCTTAAACGTTGAGAAACTAAAGCAGGAACTGAGACATGGGATGAAAGCAGATGAAAGCACCAAGTGAGTGTAAGAACTGGAAGCGTGAGCGAATGCCTAGAGTGAGAGAGAGTTTGGAACGATCAGCGTAACAGGAAAGATAAGGCCCAAATGACGAGAGAGATCTTGAATGTGACCAATGATTGTAGATAATTAAGGCGATTGGTGGTTCTGATACCGCTTTAAGAAAGACACACAATTGAAAGCTTGATCTTAAGGTTGATAACTCAAGGAAGTATATTTGTAATTGAACTCTGATTACTATTGTCATGGTAATATTTTGGAGCACAACGCGAAGTTAAGTTTCTGGAAGGAAGTAGATGATTTATATCTTCAGGCAGTGATTTAATCTTGATTGACATTGCCTTTTCGCTTATGTCATGGAAATAATGTCAAAGGGAGAATGGTCGGCATTGCGAATTCCCATGTATAATCGCTACACCCAATGAGATATGCTTCTCATCTCTAGAATATAGCGGACTAGATATCCCTTGCAACCTTTGGTATGAAGTTAATGTGAGAAAGGAGCTAAACTTTTATGCAAAGCAAAGGAACCAAAGGCATGGCTTGAGGCTGTGGTCACGCTTCACATGCCTAAGAACACCGTTGTTGCACGAGCCAAACAGCAGCTTCACAAAACCGCCATCTTCACAAAACGAAGAAAATCCGGTGGTTGTGGTTCTTGTCTCTGTTAGTAAATATAACAACACAGATATTCTCCTCAATGACAAGGCCTGGGAGGGTAAAGATTAACACGTAGTCTTGGCCCTGGTGCAGACGACAGCTAGACTTTTCTCGAATCTGTCAGTAATACGCTGATATGCATATGATTTATGTACATCATGCGATGCATTTCATTGTGGATTTTTGTCAAAGTCGTTTGCTTTTTCAACATAAAGCATGTTTCCTATCTTTGTGCTTCTGTCTATTGAACCCGTTGCATTATTCAACTTATTGGTGGTCCAAAACATTAAGAAAGAAGCAAGGAGTACCAAAACTTAAGGGAAAATCTACTTGGGCTGTGGGGAATGGAGGTGATGGTGTTCCCAAAGTCATGCAACATCATTGTTCTTCTATGAGTATATATATTAATGTTGCATTGGTTTTCTATATTTATACATATTGCTACAACAGTGACTGTAGTTCTGTAAACCCTGTACTTTCAGTTTTTGTAGCCATCCCTGAAGTGAAGCTAATGGAACTGCCGAGGACAACGATGGCATCATTGATGCTCCAAGACGACGAGTTCTGTGGCCGAATTCTCTCTAGAAAATCAACGATTGGATGTTCATCCCGTGTGTATTATTACAATGGAGACTCGGAAGGAGTGCCATTTCAATGGGAAGAGCAGCCGGGGAAAGCCATTCATCCACCGGAGAGAGATGGAAATGTGTTGCCTCCATTGAGTCCGCCGCCTGCTATCCAGAGCTTGAGCTTCCCAAAGCCTTGTTTCTTTGAAGAGCCCGGAACTCCAAGGAGAATGATCAGTAGCGGGGCTCGGCTCTTTTGGAAAAGAATGATCAAGGGAAAGAAGCTTGAGTTCATGAGCAGGTTGCATACCCTGAAGGGATATGTGAAGCGTGATGATCGAGAAAATATCAAGAGACAGAGTGTCAAGTTTTCGGGGTCTGATAGGGGATTTGAAGTTCCATGGAAGAATTCGAGGTCTTCGTTGTCGGCGTCTTTGGGTTCATCCCTTGATGGCGTGAATCTGCACCCTACTATGCATCAGCGTTGGAGTCCGAAGAAGATCAGGGCTGCAATGGTTTGCTTTGTGCCACGATTCTGATTTCATACAATGACCCTTGTAAGCATTTTCATGTACATATACTCTGTTTAAGATACGCAATGTTCATTATACCCTGGTATGTTTTCAGCTCTTTGTGTTCGCCAAGGCTCTCACCTCTCAAGGTTAAGGTTTTTATTTTATACTCTGGAGTATAATTTATTTGTGATAGAGGTATTTGGTTTTGTTTATTTTATAATTTTTCTTTGAGTTGCTTGGTTAGATTATTTTACCAAAAATTTGACTCGACCAGATATGTTTCATATCAACAATGTTAAAAGTAACTTGGTTCATGAACAACACGAACCAAATGACCAGATCAACAAAGTTGTTGAAATCATAACTACCAAAATACTGTAGATCTGGCCATCAAAGCATCGCAAATTGTAGCCTCGCTGTATAACAACAGCAGGGGTGAGATATATTGCCTACACCTGTTCCTCCCGGAAATATGTACCAGAGATTATTTGGGTTATTGTCTTTAGCTGTCAATTATGAGAGAACTGAGTTGTGAGAGTCGGGGAGGAGTAAGAGACGCCGAGACGTCGAGTTTGTGCCTCATGATTTGGTGATCAACATCCTGTATTGGTTGCCTGTTAGATCCCTTGTTCGTTTTCAATGCGTGTGCAAAAGCTGGCGTGATTTGATCAAGAGTCAGAGCTTTGCACTCGACCATAAAATAGATATACTATCTCGAGGAACGATGGGATGCTTTTGGCCACTCCAGATGGATCTATTTGATGGATCCTACAGGTCGTCGTGGCCCCGTCCAACTGAAGCTGCTTAGTTTGGTTTCATATCATGAGGGATAGCTTTGTACGTATTGGTTTAATCTGCATTTGCACTTCTATTCATAACTTTAGCGTATGGAACCGAGTGATTGACGAATTTAGTGTCCTTCCACTACGTCCCAGTGTTCGAAGTAGCGTTTATCTGATTTCAAAGCGGGCTATTGGATTTGGTCTTGTTCACAATACCAACGATTTCATGGTGGTTTGGGTTACAGCGGAGCATAACATATTCGCATTGACTGATAAATGGTGTTTCACGGTGGATAAATATGTACAAGGAAGCCGCAGCTGGCGGAGCAGTTTCAAGCCTGATTGGGCACCGGGTGATAAATTTTCTAAGTTTGGGCAAAGGCGAGTATGCGAATGGGGCGTACCACTGGCTAGTGAGTTTTAATCCTACTAGGGTGACGCCGTGTACTCCTGTGTGTTTATCGTCTTTTGACATGGCCGATGAGGTCCTTTATTGGACGTCTCTCCCTGAAGTCCCCGGAGACAGATGTATTTGGAAGCTTTTGAAGCAAAAGGATTCCATCGCTTATATATGTCACCAACTATCCGGTAAGGAGGAGGGTTATAGTCTGTGGTCGAGAACCGGGGACCTGTTCTAATGGATCGTGGATAAAGAAGTATGCGTTCAAACTATCCTATGGTGTCCGTTCCCATCCGGTATTATTTTGTAAGAGTTCTTTGTTGCTTATGGATTCGACCGGAAAAATACTCCCCAACGTAAAAACAAATGGGTAGTCACAGGAAAGGCTCTTCAAATTCAATCGCAGCTTCATTTTACTAGTTCAATCACAGCTTCATTTTACTAGGACAACTTAGGATGAAGTTCATTCAAGACAAGAACCAATGACAGGTGGTACAATAGAGCAACAGAGCAAGCCCATATGAACTGAAATTTGATACATTGAAGCCAAAACAGGCTACAATAATAGTTCGGATATCTAAAGTAACACTAAAAACGACCCAGAATCACCCTAACGGCAGTAACCACAACCACAAATGCACCTTTTGTAGTATTACCTAGCGTTGTTTCGAGTTGCAAGCTCATTGATTCCCCAGAGAAAGATCGTGCCAAGTATCTTCGACTGTCACTTGAGACTCTTCATCTAGTCAAGCATGAGCAAACTATGTCAAAGTTACAAATACGAGGTATCTAATAGGATCAAGCACAGTAAACTTTTGAATTTACAAGATCACAAATGAAACATTAGTAATACTTTATATATCCATAAAACTATATGGAAAAACAGAGACTGTTGCCTGAAGCTAGCAAGGCCTATGGCACCAAACGTACTCATAATTGTTTGCTTACAATCAAAATGATTAAAATCTCAAAAGTGCGTCCTCCCTACATCAAACCAGACTACTAATACAAGTATCACACACATGACTTGAGTGACCAAGCTAGCGATCTCAAATCATCAACATAAAAAATAAAGTGAAAAAATTTAGCATACTTGGGTCTTCAGCATCTTCTGAGCGGGCAACGACCACAGGAGGTAAAACAATGTCTGCGTAATAGCCAACACAATGCTTTCATCAATGAATAGAATTCCACATTCCAGACAACCAAATATCAAGCAAGTTAAGTGAAAATAGAAAGATGGAGAAGATGCAGTCACCATCGGCCGGAAGAGTGTCCCTCATCCATTCCTCGTCGACAATGTCAATCAGTATTCCCAAGCTCAGCTCTGCCATGGCCTTTCTCTCGTCCTGTTCTACACAGCACAGATACAAAGACTCAAATTTAGCGCATGACTAGAGTTACTCTCCTTAAAATTCATTTCCTAATATATGAGGTAATTTTGTGCAGAATTTGGATAATTCACGAAACCTGATCACAATATATAGAAAACCAACAAACACTATGACAAATTAAATTACAACAAGAGTTTCCTACTCAAAGCCCAGCACAGTAAAATACATGTAGTGTTCTTAGAAAAATACTAGTTGATATCACAAGCTTGACCATTTGCTAACTCATGTTACTCAACATGGTACTCATGAATCGTGACTAGAGACTCCATCAGTTCAAATTCTACAACTTTCATTAGGGAATCAATACGAGGTGTGTCAGTGTGTTGCCACCCATTACTAACATTCACGTGAGGATGTAACAAGTACCCAAATACATGAACATTTTGAGACACATTCAATTGTCGTTTACATTCTATTTACACCATTTTAATTACAACGACTTCACCTCCACCTTCAAGTATATACTATAAATATATGAAACCCTAATTTCCATAACCACCAAACCCAAACGCCACCGCTTAACCGGGAAAACTTCCCTCGAACGAAGTGAGGCGAGATGCGAACAGAGACGATCGATTGCAATAAACAAAGGCGAAACGACACTGAATGAAGAATGAGAGGATGAAATCGGACAGCGAAATGCGAAGAGGACGAAGAAGCGGGGAGATAGAGAGGAGAGGGAGTTGAGGAATTCACCGGTGGTGGAGACTCGCCGGAGATCCGCTTGTGTAATCGATGTGTGCGCTATAAGTTGTGCAATATTAACAGTCTGCTATTCGATGAAACTACGATTAAATTTTACAACTCAAATTATGGAGGATATTGCTCCACCTCAAATATCTATTATCCAATTTTAACGATATTTTTTTGTTTTGAAATAATTGTAATAATTATAATTTTGATCCATTTTTAATTATAATATATAATTTAAATTATTATTAATATTTTATAATAATTTAAAAAAAATAATATCTAATTCTTCAATAATATAGATTAAATTTCACATCCATAAATATACACAATTAATCTTTTATAATTTTTTTTAAAATAAAAAAAAAAATATCGTTAAAATTGGATAATAGATATTTGAGGTTATTCACACCAACACTTCGATGTAAAACAAATTTGTGGGTAATTGATGATCAAAAAATTGTTTGAGTTGGGAGTTTCTTAAACCGAACTCATGTTATACGTGCGCTGCATATGCGTCGTCCTCTCTTGCAAGAAACGAACGCCAAAACCCACCAGAACTCCAAAACCCATCAACCACAAACCACAGCGACACTCCGCAGAGATCGTGACAAGAAGCAACAATGGCGGCGAGAAAGAGCAAATTCCTCACATTGGTGGCGAGGAAGCCGGGTTTCGGCCTCCCCACAGCCTGCCCACATTGCTTGTCTGTTTACTTCTACCTCAAATTCGCCAATGTTCCCTTCGATTTATGGGTCAAATCCACATTTCCCGATTCGGGTAATACATCATTGCTCTTCGTTTAATCGATTCGGCTTGGGTTTGGTTAATCTTTCTAGGGTTTTTGGCGATTTTTGTGCAATGGTTGGGGTTTGTTGGGGGTTGTGGCGATGTATTGGATTTGGACGGTGTTGCTTGGGTTTTCGGAGACAGGAAGGGGTTTTGATGGTTGCGGTTTTCGAGCTATCGGAATTGGTGTAATGGGTTCGGGCCAATAGGTCGTGGAGTTCAAATTGGTGTCATTGTTGTTGTATATTGCAAGCGATTCTATCAAGATTAGGGAGTTTCTGTAGTGAAATGAATACTCTCGATTATGGAAATGAAGCACGGAAAATACACTGATCTACCATATATTGATTAATGCGTATTGAACAGAAAGAGTTTTACGGTTTGAACTTGTGGATTCACATCGCACTTACTCTATTACCATTTTCTAAGACCAGCAGTGTTGTCACAGGCCACCGCCAAGGCATCTGGCTTTGGGCAAAATTCCTAGGCCGTCCGGGCAAAAGTAAACCACAATACTACTTTTTTTGGGCCATAAAAACCATATGATTAATAAAAATAAATCTTATCTTCCATCGACTCCTTTACCAATTTCACAGACCTGCACCATGTCCGAAATTTATTATTATTAGTAGTATTAATAAGTCAAGTACGGAACGAGCTCCCTACAAGACCTCATTTTGCTTGCTTCTGGCGAAGCTTGATGAAAGCCGACCACTACAATTGAGCGATAGGAAATCCAAGCAAGCAGTATAAAGGCGAGCAGCCCTTATAGCAATAGCAAACGACCTACTTATAGCCTTATTTGTCCCCGGGGACACACTAGGAGCAGTCAGATAGTATGCATGTTTAGTCACTTAATGTGGAGATGCTTGACATTCCTTCTCGACTACGACGGGTGGTATTGATTACCAAGGTGAAGTCTCGACTGAGTTCCAGGTGGGGAGAATTGCCTACATACCTTCCGTGAAGAAGGATCAGGTCGAGTGTAGGTCGATCCACATTGTGTGGCATATTGGGGTCAAATGTACTTGTTCGCCTAGGTCTTTTGATAACGTTGACTACCGGTTTAAACAAAAACTCTGAGGATGGAAGACTTGTGACGTTTCTAGGATTTTAATTAGTCAGTTTGTTGTTATCTAGAGTGTGTGCTTGTGTAGAACCGGACTCATTGTCAATATCATTTGCTTATGATCTGGGCAGGGGAGGGTATCTTGTATATTATTTGGTCTTATCGCAAGGAGAGGAGGTTGTTTATCTGTGAGTTGAACTTTGATGATCTAGGAATTATTGACATGATTTTCTAACCAATAGACCAATCTATCCTCTGAACTCTGAAGTAATGAATGGCCCGTTAACACAGGGCATGTGAGAGAGGGGATCAGGGATGTAGAAATGATGAGGAAATGAGTATCCATGAAAATGTGGTATGGAGTCTGCCATTTTTCTTTTTGAGATTGGATAGTAGAATCGATTCTTTTCCTAGCATTAATAAGAATAAGATGCTCTCTTTCATGCTTCATGAATACTTGCATATGAAATGAAAGATACTGACTCAAAATTGGATATCAACGAAGGTGATGATCTCATCCTGGCTAAATGATGCACTTATTTATGAGATTTGGATAGCTTCAGAAGCAAACATTGGCTTGAAGATCTTTTACTCTGATCTACCGTGGCCCACTGGGAAGATTCTTTCTTTCAAGCAAATTCATATTGTGAAGCAGTTGCTGGGGATCACGAAGGAAAATGCTGAAAGGAGAGAAACAGAGGTCCCATTCTGATCTCATTTTTTCACTCAATAAAATGTATAGTTGATTTGAGAATTGTCTAGCTCTTCAAGTTGATAAGTTGCATGGATGGAGATATGATCAATTTTTCCACCATCTTGAGATTTCTCATTTCAGTTATTATAAGTGATCCATCTCTGCTTTTAAATATTTATACATTCATTTGTTTTTGTGACAGATTTATAGAAGAGTAGGGATTTCATATGGCGCACTTTCAACTCGATTAGGAGAAGACTCCATTCTCTTTGATAGGTAAGAGTTTATAGTAAAACATCCGCTTGAAGTCCTTGACTGAAGCATATTCTTGAGGTTTTATTTCTCGTCATTTCTCTTGCAGGCCTACAAGTGTGGATGCTATGTTCCTGGGGCATGCCCTCTTCATCCTTCAGGCTTTACCTGTGAGTCTCTCTTTTGGACTAGTATTCTGTGGGATGAGTATTCTTAAGTCTCATGTTTGCGTTTCTTCCTCGTCTATGGTTGTAGGAGACATCAATGTTGCGGAGCAAGCTTTTGACTTACAATAACCTTGTGAAGTATGCTGAAAATCTCAGCACTGAGCTAGCGGAGGTTGCTTCATCATCAAGTGCTCCATCAAGTAGATCAGATCCTTCTTCATCTACGAGTAGATCAGGATTCAGCAAATGGAGTAAGAATCTTGTGCCTTCTTTGTGTTTATAAATAATACTACCGTTGTGGCTTTGTTTAGTTGTTCACTATGTTCCTTGCTTGGTCCCATCACCGTGGCTGCATCCTGTTGCTTGAAAATCTCATGATTTTTTTCCCCGCCATTTGTATCTCCTGGAATGGTTTTTAGCACAAATTTACGTGATTGCAGACATCCTCGATACACTGTTTTTCGTTGGTTGATACTTCATATATGGGTCAAGCTGCGTACCTGTCTTGATATGAATTCCTGTCTGTTTCCGACTTTTTGGGTTGTGGAGTCTCTGTAGTTTTTTAAGCTGTAGATACCAATCATGAGAAACAGTAATTGCTTAAGTTGTGAGAAGAACATGATTTGAGGAAAATTAATTCAACCTGTTACTTAATTGCCTTAATCTAGTTCTGTGTGATGAAGACTGATGATAAATTGACATATCTGATGTGTTTGTGGTACCAAGTTCAGTATCCAGAACATGTTAGTCGTCCCTCGATAATTGGGTCGTCCTTGTAGCACCTTGCAGCCTATGTATGCCTAGAGAGGATTTAGCATGCGCTCAAGGCTACTGCACTGGGTGACAGAGGAGGGCTTCCTTGGTCATTTAGGACTTCGATTCTGTTGTGGCAATTGCTGTGCACTATTGTTAGAAAATTGACCAAGGTCATGTGCAACCTGTGGATGGCGTTTAATGTCCTGCATTTAGCTTGTTTTGCCATCTTCTCACTGAAATGACATCGATCCAGTTCTCGATCCAGTTCTTGTTTTCTCTTGCCCTGTTCTCTTTCTTTGTGCCATGATTGCCTTTCGTGTGCAACAACGTAGTCGGTATTATGGTATTATGATAGTATACATTTGTCTGTGGGTTTTGCTAGATTCAAAGCCAAAGAGCAAACCAAAACGGGAGAGGACAGAAGAAGAAAAGAAGTTTAGAAGGAGAGGCAAATACTTCCTGGCTGCTCAGTTTGTTTCCATTCTTGTTTTCTTGACTCTGCTCGGTGGCATGGGTGCCGACGAGGTGCAATTGGAGGACGACGGCAATGCTGGTTTCGATTATGAAGACTGAAATCGAATTTGCAGCGCACCCATGCTGCATTTTCATTTTGGCTGATTTTTGGAAAATTCTGCTTATTTTCGAAACTCCGTCTTGTAGAAGGGCAAAGAGTTTGCTGTACGTGTCATAGAGATACACGGAGATTGATATTTGTGCATTGTGTTCTGCGGCAAATAAACATTCAAGAATGAGTTATTGTGCTTTTGGACAGAAAGACAATCAAGATTGAGTTCATTGTGTCCAAACTACTCAGATACCATGCACCGAGAAACGAGCTGATATGTCAAAAGCTCTGCCTCATAACTTATGATCTAGACACATTCTTATGTCCATCTTAATCACAGTTGGACTCTTTTTTCTTATGAGGTCAATAAAATCGTCTCGGATTTCTACAAGGTTACAATCAACTTAGAGACCGATAGCCGTAATAATGTAGAACAGTTGGAAGTTACCATCACGATTCAAAGCCTTTAATTGTGAAAATGTGAGAAACCAAAGAAGATCACGTTAGCCCTACAAGTGAGGGGACAAACCAGGACTTGAAAAAAATAAGCTACTTCTCTATGGACCTCGCTTTCGCTATATTCCACCTTCCTTGGTGTTGGTGTTTCAGTGTAACATGAATTCTGGAACTTCTGATAACGAATCAACTAAGGCTGCAATACAGTAACGACAAAATGTAGTCGGTTTGAGAACTCGACAACTCGATTTACTAAGCGATGTCCAGATGTCAAAGTGAATGAGGAACCTACAAGTCTTAAGGGAGGACTGTAATCAAATCTTGTTTAAGGCACACAAGTCCTTAACATGGAGTATAACATTATTTATGTAATTCATGTTATATACATAAAATTATATTATTGATAACAACATATATTTATTTTAAATCATATAAAAAATCTAAAATATTTGAAAATTCTATGTCGTGAACATGTTAAATTTTTTAAGTAGTAATTGTTATCTTTTAATAATGTTAATAATAATGAGATAAATATGTAACAATATTAGAACAGCATGTATGATATAATGAAAAAATATTATAAATTAAATACCATTAATATAAATCATAAATATTATGTCATTAATATAAAGACCAACTAAACTCGATACTAAAGTAAACCGAACTTTGTATAAAGTGATAGGATGAAAAGTAACGAAAAGTAATAAAGTAATAAAAAGACATTATAAGTTAAATACAATTAATACAAATCATAAATATTATGTCATTAATATATGATCAATCAAACTCGGTATTAAAATAAACCAAATTTTGATATCAAGAAAGACTAAATTAACTTTATATATGCAAGTTTCTTAACATGGTTCTAATATAATAATAATATTTATCATTTGTAAAGTAATTACTTGTACACTTTTTTAAATAAATATTTTATAAATTTTGTTGTTAAGTTATAAATCTCATAATTTATTAAAAATAATATATATGATTATTATTATTTTGTATTAAATATGTATATTAATTAAGAGTATTGTTGAAAAGTATTTAATTTTGTATTGATTCATAATTTATAGGAAAAATAATATTGTATTACTTCTTATGAAAAATGCTTTAGAGGATAACTTGAGAGGATAACTTAAAGTGTAAATTAAAAAAGAACACCATGAATTATTTATATTTATATTTATTTGTTTTAAAATTTTTATTTGTTACTTTTAATTTTTTCTCACATATTTGATGCATATTGAATTTAGGGAAGATGAAGAGTCACTTTATATTAAATATACTTAACTTAGATTTTTATCACTTTATATATATATAATAAATTTAGTAATTCTTGATATTAAAATTTGATATCAAGTTTAATTGGTCATGTATTTAATACATATTAAACATATAATGATTACTTATTTGTTCATGACTCTTTACAACCTAATAATATTGACTCAACATGAGAAATAACCTTAACAACCAATCCTTTTATGATGTATCTTCAACAAAATAAATAATACAATAGCTATTCAAAAATGAAATAGATTGAGCAAAACTGTAATTCAAAAATAGAATAGGTTAAGCAAAGGATGCGGTATTAGAGTTAAAGACAAAGCAACACAAAAAACTTCAATTCAAGACATAAGTCATGTTTTGTAGCAGTCTATCAAATTGACATAATTTAAATATATAAAACTATATTCATTTTTTTAATATAAAACTTTGGTTTTTTAACACTAAATTTGATTGATAGCTATTGTATTATTTATTTTGTTGAAGATACATCATAAAAGGATTGGTTGTTAAGGTTATTTCTCATGTTAAGTCAATATTATTAGGTTGTAAAGAGTTATGAACAAATAAGTAATCATTCTATGTTTAATATGTATTAAATACATGACCAATTAAACTTGATATCAAACTTTGATATCAAGAATTACTAAATTTATTATATATATATATATATATAAATAGATGGTATTGCGATCTGAATCTGATGCAAGGTAGTCATCTAAATCAAATTAAATATAAACTGTCATTCATTTTAAGTTAATTAAATCAGATGATTTCCCTTGATGATCATGCCTCGACGGTATCTGAACAGTCATTCATTTTCACCTGATGATTTCCTTGATCACTAACCAATATATGTACCCAAGCTACTCACTCCATTCAAAATTAATTAAAACGTTTTTTTCATTTAGGTGGTTATTGATTTTCAACTTTAGATTCTATCTACACCTAGAATAGATTTCCAAATAGAAATGTCCTTGAATCCGATGAATGAATCTGTGGTTCACATCTTTTATGGCGATTCCCCTCGAGTGATGGTAATCTAATAATCTGCCAAGGGTTGTTGGAATACGAAGTTGTGATTTTAAATGACCACGTTTATTCTACAGCTGAGATGGATCATTTTTAATACTAGCCTAGTATATATAGTTTATATGGGTCTTCGACCAACTTATCCAGGTGAAGATAACTATTTCCAGTATATTTGACGTACACATATTCATGTACATACATAGCTTAGCCTTTCCGTTTATTTGAGTTCCGATATCCACGATCATAAGGTTCAATCAGGATTATAAAAAATAAAAAAAAAGATCAATTAGCCCAGAATGCTATCAAAAATACAAATCAAATTAAGGAAAACAACATAACAACATATCCTTATATCAGCGTTTGACAACGCATTACTCGTGTTTTACGTCAGATTTGACAAATTTATGGCCCGCTCTTGAACTTTGTTGTGAGGTTGATTTTTGAATAATTAAAATGATCGTACCATGATATATAAGGCTTAATCATAGTTTAAAGACAATGTCAAACCAAAAAGCATTGTTAGCTATGATTCGTGGAACATATATGGGTCGATTGCTCCATATTTTTTGGGATTGAACCTTTGCTTTACTTGCGATGTTGTCTAATGACTATTGGACCATATCTAAATCAACGGAAAAATGGACCATAAATTAATACTACTGATAAAACAGACTCAGGTGTTCGTTTTGGCATCATGGTGGCAGTTGTTGCATGTACAAATTTATCCTTTTTTTTTTTTTTACTGGTTTAGAGTTGACTGTCTATTCTATTAATTGGCTGCAGTCACTGCAACGAAGAGAATTGACTGCATTTGTGGTTGCGACTGCGTGATTTTTTCGATTTCGATTTGTAATTTTAGAGCTGATTATAAACATGATATAGAACCAAATGGAACCTTATAAGTGACATACTTGAGCAATATTCTGTGGTTTTCACACCTGGAATCCATCTTTTCTGGTCTTGTAATCAGATTCCATCAAAGAACAATTCCATAATAAAAAGATTTGCTTGCTCATAAATGCAAACCAAATCCACATGGACCCATCTAAAAGTACACTCATGATTCAACAGTATGATTGCAACCGAGTTGGGGTCTTAATAGGGTGTTTCCCGACAAAAAAATTTAACTTCAATCTGGATAATTAAATATTATTTTTATAAATTCATAGTTTGTGTTTAAAACTAAAAGTTTGTGGTATTATTGATTGTGTTGGTGGGTTCAAGAGCATA
>LIEC01012350.1:0-19372 GCA_001925005.1 Drosera capensis
TATCAAGAGTTTCAACGTTTTGTGGCTTCCGCTGTTTCTAACAGTAGACGACTCCATTCTACAAGTCGAAAATCGTGAAGCCCTAATCCATGACGGCTAGCTTCATGAGAAGCAATTCAAGATTGAAATCACAATGATCATTAACATAAAGTAGATCTTCAGTCACATCATTAGCCGTGACACAATACATTTCTTAAACAACAATAGAACAGAAACCCCAATGATCAGCAAGGTGAGAAAAGAAGCTCAGGATGAAAGTTCTCTACGAAGTTAACATTGGATACCAAACACCGGCATCCAAAAAAACGGCAACGAGCAAGCTCTTACAACAAAAATTTTGAGACGCGGCCCAGATTATTACAAATAGTTAGGCTAATGCTTTAGTACACCTTCATTTGCGCCACGCCTGTTACCTCGAACTAGACTACAAGCATCAGTTGCTGAAGCACAGGAAGGACTTGCACTGCATTCAACGGCTTTCTAGTTTTCTGCTATCACCAGTTGTGCATCTGGGTAGTCCTCTGGAATTCATCTTTTCCTTTCAGGACGCCACTTGTACACGGGCGTCGTGGTCGGGCATACTATTTCATCTTCTCGAAGCTTGCGTTTCCTACCCTTTTTCTGCACACAGCACAAATATGCACTAACGAGCGTTCAATACCCGAAATATCAGTAATTTGTAACAGATCAATGCCCAAATAGAAATAGTAATTAAATCCTTGGACAAAGCACATTGGTTGGACTTGACACAGGAACAGAACTTCGCCATTTAGAAGAAAAATTATAGGGCCAATCTATTTCTGGAGTATAAGAAGACGATCCACAATGTCAGAACATAGGTTCAGAGGGCTGCCATTGACAACTGAGTTAATCTCTAAAGCGAGATCACTCATTCGCTAATCTGTGAATGCAAGTATATCTAAAACATAGGTTCTACAGAATAGTCCATATACCAAAGGGTAATTAAGTGGGCATTTGAAGGATAGGAGCTTCCTATAGTTATACCCATAGATAGTGAAAGGAAGCCAGGTTTCAGTCGATAAAGCCAGGTTCCATATACCATGTGACGTGGAATCACATGGTTTGATGGCTGATGAAGCCAACACAGGCATAAATTACAAAAATCAACCTCACGGGGAAAAAGCACCACTTGCTGAGAGGAGGGAGACAAAAGGATTCTATTTTAGAACAAAAGGATTCTATTTTAGAATCAAATGGTTCCAAAATTATAAATCTCTTGCTCAAATGCTTGGTTCTATTTTAGAATCGCATTGTTCCAAATAATTTTAAATGAAAAGATGACGCGACAAGGATGACTACACTAAAATTTGATTTTAAATTTAGAACCAAATTTGACTCAATTCTATATTGACACTGGATTTGAGTCATGGTTGGAGCGCTTTTTTTTTTTTTTTTCAATTTGGTGCCAAATTATAGATATAAAACCACATTGGCTCATTGTTGGACTTGCTCTAACACTGATGACTATAGGTTAGGGTATAATGCAAATAAATCTATGATCTTTGTGTCGCCTAACTGCTGGGAAGTTCAGTAAGCACACTATTAATGTTCCTACAGAATTCCCCGTATGCCTCATTTTTGAAAGTAAGTGGCTAGTCCATCTATAGCTTCTGAAAACCAAGCAATGAATGCTTTACCTATATCAGGGAAGAGTCCAAAAAAGGAAACAACTCCCTCGAGAGTTCCATCAATAATTTCTCAACTGGCTACTATGGTAATGCCAAACCCCCATATTACCTCATTATTGAACTGAAAGGGAAAGTAAATCGTGAGAGTAATTTATTCACCGAACCATCATTAGAATGATAGGACCCAAGCACTCGGAATCCCCATTAACACTTATCAGCATTGAGCATCATGCATAAAATCATTCTTAAGAATTAATATAGGTGAACAGCAGTATGAAGATGTAGAACAGAAATATCAAGCGTTCTTTACAAGAAAAAACAGTTAAAAGCATGAATCAAACAGAGCATACTTCATAATACGACTGGGTATACCCTCAAGCGCAAACTTCCTATCGGTCGAGGACCTGAGTCGTATCTCCTTTACCTCTTCACTGAAAGCAATAAAGCATGTCAAATTTCCTATTCAAAAAAATTCACAATAATCTGCAATTGTCCACTGTTCAGAACATGGTTACATAGATATAACCAGCTTTCTTGTATCGAAGACGAGCTTTGATAAATTCTAGGCTAACAGCTTATGGGTATAATAAAAGCCTGAATGGTTTCTAGATGCCTCTGATAGAAACTTAGGTTCTTTGATAAACATAAAAGGCAATGTACGCGTTATTGAGACTGTGCCTTTTTTTAAAAAAATCTTTACCTAACAATTAACCGAAACAAAACACTCCATAGTATTTCTTCCTGTTTTCAATAATACTCATTTTCTCTTTGAAAACCATCATAAGCAGATTCCAAAAAGAGTTGCAATTGAACCCCAAAGATATTACCAAATAACAGGAAAAAAGTCAGACCTGTCCTCCGCATAATAAACATGTCCTTTTGAAGGTCGACCATCCACAGAATGCAAAGAGGCCTCCAGCTTTTTCAATTTTCTGAACCAAACCAACAAAAAACCATAACCAATCAAACGGAAAAACCTCGAAGACAAAACAAATTTCAATACAAATCCGCAATCCCCAAGCTTGCCTTCTTTTCACTTTGAATCTTCTGCATCAAATACCCCCTGTCTGGTGTCTTCATCAACATAAGCTCTTCCGGCGAATACTTGTTCGCTTCAATCCTTTATAATCATAATCATCACACCAGCATTGTCAAACACAAAAAGTCCAAATTCAAAACAAACCAAGAAAAATTAAGCAAGCAACATCTCTCACCCCGGCTTGTGAACCCCCCTGACTGTCCTAGTGTTAATCATCTTGAAATAGAACTCATCTGGGTCCCTATTCGCCGCTCTCACTTTAAGTTTCTACATCAAAACAATCACCAAAATCATAAACCCGCAAATGCCAAACCACCCCAAACAAGCAGACAATAGCAAAATCATGCCACCAATTCAAACAAACACAAATCCTCAATCGAACTCACAATCACCAAAACCACATCAGAACCCACAAATTCCAAACGAACCCAAATCCAAAATCGACCCCACAATCACCACAACCACACCAGAACCCCCAAAATGCCAAACAAAACCCTAAACCCTAAATCAACCAGGAACCCACCCTCAAAATCTCTTCTTTGCGATGAAACGCCCTTGCCCGAACCACATAGTCCTTGTGCTTCTCCAACAAACCGAACTTCTTCCTCGATTCCCTGCCAAAAAAGAAACAAGTCGTTTGAAATCAAACTTTGATGGGTTAGGGTTCGATGCAGCTCAAATCGGGTTAGGGTTTCGTACGGCTGAGGTCGCTCCTTGTGTGCCCTCCTTGGAATCGCATTCTTGAACGACGACATTGGAAAGATCACTTGAAGGTGAAAAGGGGATAAATAGACAGAGGAGGCGAGGAGCTGTACAGCGAAACAATGGAAAACAAAAGGATAACAAAATTAGGGCAGAAACAAAATCGCGACAATAACTTAAACCGTTGTTGATAATCTATATTAAAAAATACTTTAAGAAAGAGAGTGTTTGATTCTTCTGTGAGTTGGGTTAAGCTTTTCACAAATATGGTGTTAATTGTATTGATTTTATTGAGACATATGAAATCATGAAGAACATATCAAAAACTTAACATTAAAAATGTAGCATAAATTTTTGTTCGTTATTTGATATAGAAGACCAAAAGAGGGGAAAAAAAAGACGAATACTCAACACTTCTGTGCTAGGTAAAGGAATGCATACCATGTCTGAGAATTGTTTTCATCTCAAAGATCTCGAGTAAAACTATATGCATCTCGATCGATGACGTGAGAATTGTACTGCAGGAGCTCTTCATCACTTCATGATGCACTTGTAATTATCCTACCTGTGTTACTTGTGTGAATACTGTGCGGTTAGGCTTCTCTGAATCAAAAACCATCAGCTGATCAGCATCCCATTTTCTGTATCTTGCGAGGTCACAACCAGCGGCACTGATCTCTTCGCTGCGTACGATGATCGTGATTCAAGTTTCTGCTAACAATCAACAACTCCGTGACCCCAAAGCCTAAGATCACACTCACAATATGATGTTGTATCATGTGTTTTCGCCAAGGAAAACAACAGCCAGCAAGCTGACGTTAGATGTTACCCAAGTGCAATTCTTCTTGGAACTTCGGGCCTCTAATTGTTTGAGCAATGTGTGCTTATTGTAACAAGCTTACCAATAATCTCGGCAAGAGCAAGAACCGTCCTTGAAATGGTGAAAGCGAGTTGCATCTCTCACGGTGATTTCTCGGGCTACTAACTTGGATATGAACTTGATAGCCGTGTGACAGTCACTGCAGACTCGCAGGTTCTTCATGATTCTTAACGTCGTGTTCTCTGAAGTAACCAAGAGTCCAAAAGCAATAGCAAGCTTCTCGCTGTGATGTCTAAGAAGCTGTTCCTTCACCTCTTCATCGAGATCGTGCAAGACAGCTGAAGTGTCCGGGATGAAACCCATCTTCTTGATCTCCTCCCACAACTCATCGATCTTCTTGTATATCGCATCCCTCTGAAAGTGAAGCGCATCATCTGCTCCGAAGACATGAACTTGGTTCTCGACCTGCAGCCAGCTGAGTCCTTGCACTTTCTTCACACCTTTTTCCTTCATTGATTTTCTGATGTGGGCGGCTTCTGCCCATCTACCACAAGCAGAGTACACGTTCGTGAGAGCTGAAAAGGCCCCACTGTTATCTGGATCAAGAACAAGCAACTGTTCTGCAGCAACTTTTGCTAAATCTGCGTTCTTGTGGACTTTGCAAGAAGCTAGAAGCGAGCCCCAGGCGAGGACGTCTGGTTCAATAGGCATAGTTTCTATAAAATCTTGTGCTTCTTTTAGCAAACCGGCACGCCCAAAGAGGTCAACCATGCAAGCATAGTGGCTAGGAGTCGGTTCGATCTTATGTACATTCTGCATCATGGCGTAGTAAGTCCGTCCCTTTTCTATAAGTCCAGCGTGAATACAAGCACAAAGCACGCCAACGTAAGTAATGTGATCAGGCTTGATTCCAAAATCGAGCATTTTCTCGAAAAGTTCGATCGCTTCTTCTCCTAGACCATGCTGAGCTAAAGCTAAGATCATAGAAGTCCAAGACACGGTATCTTTCTGCCGATTCATGAGTTTAAAGACGCTCTTAGCGTGAACGACAGTTCCAGCTTTTGAATACATTGTGATCAACGCATTGCTAACAGAAACTTGTGATGCTACTCTGGATCTTACGGCAACGGCATGGATTTGTCTTCCATGATCCAAAGAAGCGAGATTTGAACTAGCACACAGTATCGCCGCAAGAGTGTAGCTATTCGGCTTGGGCCCTTCTCTTATCATTAATCTAAATAATGCCATTGCATCATCATTCAATCCATTTTGGACGTAACCTACAATCATCGCCGTCCATGCAACCACATCGTGGTTCTTTAACGAGTCAAATATACTCCTGGCTGGACCAATGTCGCCAAGCTTGAGATATCCATCTAGCAAAGCTGTGAAAGCTATCATATCGATATTGGCGACACCGCTTCTAGTTATAATCCTCTCGGCCAACTTAACACATTCACACTTCGAATACATCGAAATCAAAGCATTTTCCACCGCACCGAAAGTGTTGAACTCGGTCCTGATCATATAACCATGGATTTGTTTGCCAAGTTTCAAGTTTCCAATGTTTGCACAAGCTGATAATGCACTAGCCAATGTAAATCTATCAGGAGTAAAAGACGACTTCAGCATTTCACAAAAGGCATTCAAAGCTTCAACATCATATCCATGTTGATTGTACCCCGAAACCATAGAATTCCATGAGATAATATCACGCTCGACCATTTGTTCAAACACATCACGAGCCAAATCTACACAACCCGACATCAGATGCAACCCAATCATCAAATTCCAAGTCGATACATTTCTCACTTCCATCCCTTCAAACACACTCCAGGCTCGCTTACTATCCCCCGACTTCGCATACATATTAAGCAAAGAATTTGCGACAGGAATAACACCACTCAACCCAAGCTTAACCGCAAACGAATGCACCTTCCTTCCAACACCCAGTTCCGCTCCACCCGCACACGACGCAAGAACATTCGTAACCGTGAACTGTGTCGGCATAACACCATCATAAACCATATCCTTAAAAACCTTCATCACACTCCCGAAACACCCCATCCTCGCATACCCAACAATCATCGTCGTCCACGACACACTATCCTTCACCTCAATCCTCCCAAAAACACCTACCGCCGCATCCATCATCCCCGCTTTCGCGTACCCAGAAAGGACCGTGTTCCAGGAGTACATGTTCCTAAGCGGCATTTCATCGAACAGGTCATGTGCATCGGAGACAAACCCGGTCTTGGCATAGAAGCCGAGGAGGTTGTTCATTAGGTATAAACTTAGATGAAGCCCGGATTTGATTATATGGGCATGGATTGATGGCCCGGAAAATGGGTTGTTTGATCTTGTGCAAGATTGAAGAAGTGTGGCATAGTGTGCCGGGTCTGAGATGCTCATTGATTTTGCGCGGTGAAGAAATAGAATTTTGAATGAAGCAGAGTCAATGGTGGCATGTCTTGATGGTGGCTGGAGAATGGTAGACCGGTGATCTGGACCAAACTATAATGTTCATATCGTAAAAAAAAATGCACAAGATAGAAGAATAACTTCTCATATTAAGAAAAAGCTTTTAAGCTCTTATGCAATTTTTTCACAGAATACTATGGTTTTGATTTTTTTTTTATTGTGTGTACAATGTTTAAAAGGCTAATCCTCCTTTTTATAACAAGAAGATGATATACCAATAATATTTAACATAACTACTTGGATTAACCATTAGTTAAGGGCACTAACCATTATCAAGCTAAAGAACTCTTGTTTTTGTTTGTCCTTATCATCCATCATGATTTACAATACTTCCCCTTGGATGATAACACGATTAATAACATCATAGCTCGTGAATAAGGAGAAAACACGATTATTTGGTTAAAATATCATCTTTACAAGAGGAGAAAACAAGGAATCTGATGCTTACAGTTACCCTTTCAATTCATACAATACCAGTAAACTACATAACATGCAGATGCTTAAGAGTTAAGACGAATACAAAGAAACTCGTGCTTCTTGTCTGCTGTCGCAGTGTCGCCTGCGCCTATCACGTCTCAGTTGGTTTGGCCGCCTCGGCCTGGGTTGACTTTCGGCCTAGGTGGTCTTGCCTTCAACTCTCGCGCTGCAGCATCGTTAACAACTGTTCCCTGCACATGTAACAGAAGTTTCAGTAAGCTAACACGCCGAGAGCTCATGTATTATATGTTAGATATGTGACGTCCGATTATAGACAGTTCAATGAACACCATGTTTTGTATGTAATCTGCATTGATCATATCCTCTAAAACGAGACGATACCCCAGAGGTGATCTCCAGTTGTTGTTCGGCACCACTAACATCTGCTTTCAACTTGGATTGCTCATTGCTCGATTCCTTAGAATTCGTAGAAGAGGATTCAGAGGCAAAACAAGACGCTCTGGAATTCTGCAAGGCGAATGCTCTAAGTTCAGGCTCGACGCGACAGGAGAACCTGCAAGAGAAAATAGCTCCCAATCTCCATGCCAAATAGCGATTCATATCTTTCGCTCTGTATATTTCCCTTTGAATTCAATGCTTTGGCAATTTTCCTGATGCTAATTGCTAATTTATAATGTGATATCAAGCAATGTATATTAGCTGGTCAAAATCAACACATCTAACTAGCCACCAACTCTTTGGCTCATAGCTTTGCATCCACATCCAAAGAGTTGGGTGATTCCACACTTTGTATAGGGAATCTACAAGAATGGAGGACTAGTCCAACCACAAAGATGAAGCTCAACTCGAATAATTATCTCGAATACAAAAATCCTAGGAGTACGTACTTTTTTAGCCAAGGAACGAGACCACGACTTACCTAATCCGAAGTGAAAATTATTGGCGATGGAAGATAAGAGTCATAGAGCTCCTTAAAAACGTGTCACGAGTTTGAACTTCGACAGAGCCGTGTTGGAATATATCTGGTATGAGTTGATAATCACTGGAGAAGTCGGGTTCCATAGGAACAAGTATTGCTTAAAGAATATGATTCCTGACATCTGAATATGCATATACCAGTTGAGAGCACAAAAACCATATAGTATTAAGCTCCAACAAGAACAAATTTCTTCACATATGCTGCTTCAACTAACAGGAGTCATTCATGAATAATTTGTATGTGGAAGAATCCGGCCGGCCCCCATGAACTTTACACTTGCCCTGTCTGATCAGCTTTCGTTTGTAGTTCATTTTATTGGTACGTTCCATAAACATCCAGTGTGATGTCGAACGTTGATATGTCGCCTGCTTTATTGATGCAATGGAGCACGTCCCTAGCTTCGAAATCATGATCTGCGAACTACAAAACTTCAATGTAACGTCGATACGTTACGTAGTGTTGGCAACAAGCTCTACAAAACTTGAATTCTTGATTCTTTCCATAGGCAGCAATCAGCAGATTAAAGTCGTGAAGCTTCGATAGAGAGTTGTTCCAAACTTCTATCAGAGTAGCATACTGAGATTAAGCAAGGTGCATAATTGAGATTGTGCAAATTGCGGCTAAGCTAATACTTCCCGTACTTTTTTCCAAAACAATAGAGTGAGCAAAAGTTACCATAGACTTCTCCAAGAATCCACCCTATTGCAAAAGAAAATCTTGAATGGATGATACTACGAATTTTCAGAGTTTTTTCCTCACTCGTCAAGATGAAAAAATGTGAAGAGGAATTCAAAACTTTCGTTCTTCCTACTTATTGATTAGAGACGATTATTGCAAAAATCTGAAATTATTCATCGAAGTATACGAGCAACACCGCCACGAGTACAAAAGAACAAGAATTATACATGGAGAATTGGAGATTCAAATTTTATTTCTTAAAGCTAAAAAGAATTAATCCGTGTTGGATCGGGGTTTTGAACCCGACGTGAATCGAACACGCAACCTTCTGATCTGGAGTCAGACGCGCTACCATTGCGCCACGGATCCCTTGGTTATATCATACCCGATATTTTTAAATTTAACTATTTCAAAAAAAACTTTAAAACAAAAATATCAACAACAAAAAAAAAATCCAACAATAACTCAAATTCGAACCTTAAGATGTGAAAATCATAGTTAGAGAACTTAATTCTCTTAGTATAAGTTTTTTATCGACTCAATTCGGCTTGGAATACTTTTGTCCCCAGCTATTATCATCAAGCTGATCCCTTCTAGTCCAGGCTCAAGAAAGGTCGAACCTCTACTTGTGGTAATTTTTTTAATTGGTTGCTTATTGATAAACAACCCTTTGAGATAAACTTTGCATTACGCACTATAAGCCAAATCATCTCCATCATAGCTCCATCAAAAGAGTGAGCCCATTCGGTACTGATCTGGCTGAGTATCGATTAGCGGAGAAAGAACCGTGTTGAATCACAACATTGTTCGAATGGCTACATTCAAAACCATATGAGTACTACTTCTATACATAAGTAGCCAAATCGGCCACATCTCTTGTTCGAATGGCTACTGTTCGTTGTTCAAAACTTTTGCCAACGACGCTCCAATTACACAACGTGGGGATAGGTACAGATTGCTATTATAACAGTCTTGGGGCGGGCTTTACATTATCTCTAAGACAGGATGAATACATTTACAATTTCAAGTGACGAAAAATCATCAGCGAAATGCACCTCCAACGAGAGGTCACGAGAGCAGACTGCAGATCCGATGAAGAAGCATTCATGCATATGGATGTGGCTCTATATCACAGTCAATGAAGATAACAGTGGAGCAAGTGCTCCAGCGATTCCAGCTGTAAACGAGATGGTAGACTCGAATACTAGCAGTGCCATCACTCTGTAATTTACCTAATGATAAATTCTGTGGCGCAAATGCTTGATCCTGCAAGTCATCAAGTTGAAGCTCAGGAAATTGTTTCTGAAGTTGCACATCCAGTGTCAGGTATTCGTGCATCTTAATTTCTATATAGGTTGTTCAGGGCATGAAATATCAGTGTTTTCCAATGCCATGCGTTGGGATCCTGCGGTCGTCCTCCGTCACCAAACCAGTGGTTCATACACTTATGCCCTTGGTAGCTGCTTATAAAGTTGACTTTGACTATTTCTGTTTTTGATAATTTAAACTCCCTGCTTTACTTGAAATTTTAATACGATACTCTACTAGAAAATAAGATAAGTTCATCATTGTCAATCCACCTAAGTGGTTGAATTGCAGTGTCCGTCACAGCCTCCATTTTAGAGTTTCTCGCTTTCATAGGGAAGACTCACCAATATCTTCCAAACTAGATGTGACCACATTTCACTTTACCGCTTAAGAATTGAAATCAAATAAATCACTGCCGTAAGCACTAAGAAACAGCAATTTTACTTACCAAATTGCTCAAGCAGTACCAGTTATCAACCGTTCTTGCTGGTCCAGATTTTTCACCTTAAGGAGACCAAATAGGACTTGAAGGCCAAAAAATGCGGAAAGAATATATGCTCCGATTGCAGGCACCTGAAAGATATGTTTGTTTATCATAAAGAGAAAGGAAGCAAAAATCTTTCAAGAACAATAAAAGAATGAAAACTTACTCGAACTGAGTGGAGGTGCAGAATAGTGGCCAGATTAATCAGCGTTCCAGCAGCAACAATCTGTTCAAAGTGTCAGGACAAAAAGGGAAAATAAAGGTAAAAGATATTCACTTGGTTGAGATTTGGCAATGCTTGGATATAAGAGCAGTAATGAAGCAAACTTGCTCATCTTAAACAGTATTAAAGTTAGCTAGGCTTGGATGATGGTCAAACCCTCCTATGCATCGTTTTATATGCTATGAAGGTTTGACAGGTTATTGCAATGGGTTCTTTTCAAAATAAGATCCGGAGGAACTTATCACTGGTAAGCGACTTGTGAGTTCTGATAAGCCATAGCCCATGAATCATATACATTTCATCTCGAAATAAAAAAGGAATAAAAAAAAAGTGGTTAACCAGACAACATTTTATTTTGTGGCCGTCAACTTCCTTGAATCAATAGACCGAGTGAGACACATATCAGATTGAGGCGAGAGTTAATGTGTGAGGTAGCCAAATATCTTCATGAATATGCCAAATACTCATGTAATTCAGCTAACCTCAGCTAAACTCACATTTCCTATTGTCTTCTGAACGGCTGCAACACGCTGGAATGCCCTCTCTGACTCCAGAGTTCGAACACGAAGCTTAAGATCCCCTTTTTCCTAAAAAGATAAAACAAAAAATTATTCATCACCCTAAAATCTAGGTGAATTACAACCGAGTAATCTATAGGATCTGTTTGGGAAGAGGAAGTTGGTAAGTTACCAGTCTTTCCATAATTTGAGAAACCTTTTCCATTCTATCAGCCTGCCTAAACAAGTTGTAAAATGCACGGGATTGCCTGTCCCATCTCCTTCTGAAGTCCTGAAGAGATTGCAGACAATTTGGTAGTTCTAGCAACCGTATAAATAAGGTAGACCATAATAGGCTCGTAAACCACGGTACCAGTTGGGCACCTTTATAATAACTTCAACGCCAACTTCACGAAATCTAAGCAATTCCAATGCATAGCTGTAATGCAGAGCTAGTAAATTTAAGTGAGAGACACTCAATAAAGTCAACAAAAATATTCGGTTGAACTCTTTCAAAATTCTTGCAATCATATCAACTTACGGTTTAGCAATTTCAGAAATATCAAATCGAGGGTCTAGTCCCTTTCCAATACCATCTAATACTGCAAAAAAAAAAAAAAAAACATTCATTACTCCAGTTACATCTATATTACCAATGATCTCTGCACAGGACAAGGAACATGGAACAGAAGATAGGATACCTGAAAACGCTCTTACAACAAAAGTGAAGGTGGCAGGAAATCTGAAAGGTTGATCGCCAGCAATCGATAGTAAATCTTCACCTGCAAGGTAGGAAAATGTTATGAACTTAGGGATCAACTATGGATTTCTGGCATCCCAGAGAATTTCCTACAAAGAAAGAAGAGATAATCAATCATTTTGAGGGAAATAAAGCAATATACAAACTGTAAATGATATCTTCTACATTTTGCAATAGCCAATTAATACGATAAGCCAACACTGAATTTAGCTCATAGTTACCTCATACTCTCACACCCCTCATGTACCGTGAACCAGGTACAGCGCACCGAGGTGCGATACGTAAAGAAAAGTCTTTCAAATTAACGCCACGGCCAACGTACCAGATATTGGATCTAATGTACCGGATAGTGTATCTGGTAACACTGTTACAAAGCCAGCGTTTGGAAT
Organism: Drosera capensis; assembly: GCA_001925005.1. Taxonomy (NCBI): domain Eukaryota; kingdom Viridiplantae; phylum Streptophyta; class Magnoliopsida; order Caryophyllales; family Droseraceae; genus Drosera; species Drosera capensis. The sequence goes on from LIEC01012350.1 coordinate 12,448, forward strand.
CTTAGACTACCCATCAAATACAATGAAGTCAGTTCAAATTGATGACTTGGTTTCTTTTTAGTTCATCTAAGAATGAATTTATATTTCCCCCAGTGTTCTAATAAAGCTAACTCGCTTGACTCTTGGAAAAATTAGGAATTTACAGGTGCTCGAAAATATCGTCATAACTTTAAATATTATATTTCCTTGACATTTCAATAAACATCAGTTCCTTTATGAAGGTGGCCAACCACTAAACTCTACTCATACTTTCTAGATTTATTTTAAGGTTATAACATACTCGAAAGTACTACTTGAGTATATATTTTTAGAACAATAGGTGACAGAAACACATTAAATTTTGGACTCAGGATGCATGCTTAAAGAACTCGAAAGTATGGGTTTACCAATTGCAGCCAGCCGCTGCTTTTTCTTCTGTACCCTCTCCTCCTTACTTAATCTCCTTCTAAGTCCAGGTCCTGCCACATCTCCCTCTCTTTTCTGTGCAGCAAGGCGTTCCTCAAAGCTGCAAGAGATCAGCTTTGCAGCCACAAGTCATTCCAATGTTCTGGATTTGAATAACAGATTTATGGAATCACCAGAGAGGAAGGTATTGGTATTAGCTGTCCTGCTAAATATATATGCTGTTGTGAACTATTTACATCAACACACTGTCGTCCTACAACTGCGTGAGACGATGCATTATCTTTCTGAAATTTAATAGGAGAATTTTGATCCAGTAGCTTTAATCAATAGATACACAGTACTGAGAGTCTGGGGCTACTCTTCAACAAGTTCATTCAACTGGCAATTCTTTTCATATCAGGGATTGCTGCAGAAAGCAAGCTTTTTATGCTAGCAACTCATAACAAGGTGCTCAAAACAATTCTTCTTTTCTTTCCTTTCATTTCCTTTTAATCTAATTTATTTTATTTGTCCATGGTTTTGAGAAAGCACCTGTTAAGGAAGAATTGTGCAGTTCTTCTAACAGCTGTCATGTCACCAGTAGGTACAAGTACATCCATCTTAATCATTGCTTGAAGGACCTGGACCCAACGGTGGTGGAAAGATTCATAAATAAATTACAAAACACTGTGTGGAGCCTACCTGGATCAAGCACAAGTATTCGGAAATGGAACAATTTATTTGAGACAATAGAAGTTGAAAAGAATTGCCTTGTCTGCATCCGTCTCATAAACTCCATAAAATACTTCTAGCAAGCCCTCTCTAATATTTGGGCTGATACTGCAGGGCGAAATAAGGTTGATCAGTTGCCGACACAATTACTTAGCTTTAAGCAAAACAGAACCAAGAATCAAAGCAAGGTTGCATCCTAAATGATACCTTCCCATCATTCCAAAATCATAGAATATCAGCCTTCCGCCATTCACATCATCAACAGCAATATTACCAGGGTGCTGCAAAAAACAGAAGGGCTGATCTATGAAAAGAAAGATCGATTACCTTCGATAAAAAACGGATATTATGATAGATGATCCAGAGGGGAAAAAATCTTTAAATTAATATTACGGAAACAGGTTATGACTAAAAGACAGATAATCAAAAACACTATCCGTCATCTTCAAATACTCACAGGATCAGCATGGAAGAATCCGTGAGAAAGAATCTGTTCCAAGTAAGACTCAACCGCATATCGTCCTAATCTGAAATGCACAACAAAATAATGAAACTCGATTTTTAAGTTTCCCCAAAATTAAGGTTTGCTTTCAGTTTACCTAAAATATATAAGATTGTTAAGCATATTTCCATTCGAGCAAATTTGTAATACCTTTGGCGATCAACCCCTAATTGATCCAATGCTTGAATCCTGTTTATTTTAATCCCCGGCACATACTCCATCATCAGAACCTAATGATCAAAATAAACATTATTATAAAAGAGAAACATGGTTTCCCCTTCCAAGGATCCATAAAAACTCAGTGAAGCATACCTGTGGTGTGGTGTACTCCCAGTATATACTTGGAACTTTTACGTATTCCATATTTTTGAAGTTGCCAGCAAATAATTCAGCATTGGCTGCTTCTTTTGTATAGTCAATTTCCTGAAAGTTCCCAAATTGAATCCCTCAGATAACTTTAGACAGGACAGAATTGAAAGAGACTGAACATTCACAAATGAGTAGACTGAACACTATAGTACGATGTACTATGTAAAGAAGTTAATAAAAAAAATGTAATCTTAGCCAAATCTTAAGTGAACACACTTGATTCTTTTTATAGCCTAACAAGTGCACGGTAAAATACTTTGGGAAATCATTAGCCTTAGATTTGCATGTTCAACTAGATTCACAATCTATGCAAGCAAATATTTTAAAATTTGCATTTCTTTTCAGAGGCCTGTAATTTAAGCCTGATCAACAGCACACAATCCCATTCAAAGGCCCACACCACGGGGCCACAGGCATAGATGAACCAAGCATTCCATGAGTAAAAGACCCTTTTAAGGAGTAAGACCAGACTGGGTGAACAAGGAGCAAATTAAGTCACGAAACTTCTTTACAGTCCAGAAAGACACTATAAAGAATTTAGTGAAGTATTGATAAAACATAAGAGTCAGACCAATACTTCAGAAACATTTGTTCAAGCCTCCGTTTTCAAAAATCGCCAAATCCATAACTTATCAAATGGACATCGTTGATAAGATTTATCCCCCCACAATATGTCCAATATGCTCCAATCAGAACTGTGAGAGTGAGAGTAAAAAGAAGTGCTTGCCTGATATAGCACGCTGGCACACTCATCATATATAGCAACCCAATCCCTCTTCGCTCCATCAGACTTGGGATCAATTTTCTGAAGATATTCAGCAATAACCTAGAACCAAATAAACGAAGACAGAATGACCACCGCAAAACACGAGGCTAGTTAATATATCAAATACTAATAAGTGCATGCCATCTGATAGCAAATCCACATGTCAATGGGGTTAGAGTTGTCTAGAAGTGGTCAGGTTTGCTGGAATCTGATACATGAGAAGGAGAGGAGAAGCTCGACAGGATAGACACAGGAAAATTTGTATTGTGCCTGGACGCAAGCATGAGTCACGCCCGGCCGCGGGTTGTGTCTTTGAGCAACGAACCATGAGAAAACATGAAGCGCCCGGGCATGGCCAGGACCCGTGACAGATCAATGGTTTGGGCCGATTGCGAGATTTGGTCCGAGATTGATGTATTTCTTCTTTATTTATGAGTCTATAAATAAACCTGTATTAGATTTAGTTGTTTATCGAACAAAAACGATTGTCATAGAGATTGTGAGAGGTTGTTCTAGGGTTTGAGCAAAACACAAGGTGAAATTGAGTGTGTTGAAAGAGACGATCATTATAATCGTGTGATTCAATTAGTAGACGTTAAATCTCGTGTGTTGTTGTTTCGATTTCTTATTCATGTTGATCGTTGTTTGATTGTGGTATTCGGATTCTCGGGTTAGATTCGTAACAAATGGATTTTTGACATTTTAGATACTGAAGTACTGAATAACACGAGCTTTTGAAAGCTAAACTTTACTATGCTAAAACCCACCATGAAGGGCCAGTAGATCATGATAAACATCGATTGTGTAGCCTCCTTGCATGCCTACTCAGTGAAGCAGCAGGAGGTGTAATGAGATGCTAGTTTTATCACCATTATGACTAGCACAAACAAATAATAATGACTGCCTGAACCTTAGAGGAAAGATGTCAATCCAGAACACGGGGAATTTGATCCTTCACAAAATTCCCATTCATAAAGTTACCTCCAAGACTCCAATTAATACTTTTAACCACTTATAACTCCAGAGCATTTTATCAGTCAAGAACTAACCCTTAGATTCTTAAGATCAATATCAAAAAGATTCTTAAGCCCAGGCCTTTGCACTTTGACAACTACTTCCTGTCCCTTGAGTTGGGCGCGGTGGACCTGGCCTGCAAATCAAGAATATAATGCATTCATACCCTGCATATAATGGATAGAATCACTCTATGACTTGAAGAGACTCTGTATGATTACCAAGACTAGCAGCAGCTATGGGCTCGTAGTCAAACCTGTCAAAGATTTCCCCAACAAGAGCTCCAAGCTCTTCTTCAACTATAGACACAGCAGTTTGTGATGGAAAAGGAGGAACTTGATCCTACATGGGAATGAAAACTAGTTAAAAGTTTATACGTAGTGTTTAAGGCAATGGAGATTGCTGAATTAGAATGAAAATAATGTTAGAATCCATCTCCAAAACACTCGACTATAGAATCCTTCTAAAGACAAAAGCACAAAATTCTATACATGAGAGTTCCCTGGAAACAAGGATGACCGATCATGAAACTCTTCACACCAAATCATTACTAACCTGAAGTTCTGACAGCTGATCAACATACTCTTGAGCAAGAATATCCACTCTTGTAGAGAACTGCTGGCCTATTTTGATGAAGGTTGGACCTAGTCGCAAAATGCTTTCCTTTAGCCACTTAGCAAGAGCTTTTCGTTTCTGTACTTTTTTCTCTTCTGTCATTCCTCCTACAAAATGCCAAAGTTTCATCATAATGAAACCCTTACTAGAGACCAAGCATATGTGGCAGACATATACGAACATCAGGAAAAATAGTCTGGACAACTCCTTTTTTATCAGTTGAGCCGCAGCTTCTCTTTCCTTCTTCACTTGATACTTTGAAATTAAAAGCAGCCCCATATCACAAACATGTGCTTGCTTGAGTGACTCTGAACGCACTTACCCACCCAACACACATACATAAACACACACAGGCATGCCGTTATGGCCAAAGCATACACCACCATTAAAAAAAAACATCTAAATAACAAGGGAAAATACATTACATTTTTCCTCAAGATTAATCAAGTTCATTAAAAAGCATTTTCATTAGAAGTGTCGGAATAAATGGCCTCATTTCTTCCACCTATTCTGCTATCAAAGTCATACAATCCAGCCACTCGCCCTACTTACCAAACTAGAGATCTCATGCACATAAATAGAACTCGTAGCCTTGTAGGGCACAATGTCATGCAGTACAAATACTAACCTCGATAAGAGAACTTCTGATTATTCAACCACACCTTGAAGACAAAGGTCAGAACAAAGCCCCAAATTTCCAATGTTCTCTGTATTGTAGAGTAAGTTTTAAATCTACTCCAACATCCTCCAGGTGCAACAGAAACCTGGGAAAAGCATTGGATTCCATATCATTTGCCTTTCAGACAATTTCCGAAAGTATAAATGGGTAAAGAACTCTAGTGGACAAAAAAGACTTATCAAATAAAAAGCCCCTAGGATTTTGTCTTAGAAAAAACATCTGGACAAGCAGTAAAACAACTAAATGTAAAGTTTGAAAAATTGAAGATGTGAAATCGAGACAATAAAAACGAGAACACACGAAATTAACGTAGAAAAACCCGAGTACCGGGAGAAAAACCCCACAAATCACACCACCACGAACCGTGATGACAAAGCACTATCAGAAAGACCAAAACAGAACGTCTTAGATCATATTACATCTCAACTCAAACCTTAAACACAATCGAGGACGAATAATAACGAACTCAATATGTCGAGATACACGCCCGGGCGTGAGCAGGATGGTGCCCAGGAGCAATACAATTTTTCCTGAAGCAGTGTTCAAGAGCATTAGGCCGTGCCCGAGCGCAATGTACTTTTCCCTGAACCATTGCTTCACTCTGTCTTGTACTCGTCCTTACTTCAACAAGCGATACTGGGTCCGCATAGCGCACGTCTGTCGTGAACGTGAAATAGTCGACAACCTCAACAAAGTCTGATTTGGCTCCAACTCCAAACAGATAAAAGCAAACGTATGCAACATAGAAATTCCCCTATCAAGCTACCATAACCAGTCACTTGGTACATTGGATAAACAGTACACTAGAATATCACATTTCCACATGAAGGACACAGCAATACAATCTTAAGGGTAAAGCATGCATCGAAAAACTTCATATGCTTCAAAATTTACATGTTCCTTATGAGATAAGGTCAAAAGCTAAAGAACTTTTCTTGTGTTAAGATAGCTGTTTCTGTGTTATTCCTTTCTAGTTCACCTAAGCATCTTCTTCTTGTTCCAAGTCATATCAACCATATAGGCTTGGCAAATCTACACCGCGGATTTGTCATTCCATGGTCAAAGAACCCATAACTCTTTACTTCAACTGGATGCCTAGGCAGTTTACATGTTCAATTCTCAAAATATCATCGCCGCTTATCCCTCCAAGGCCCATTCGAAGACACAAACCACCCAAAAACATCAAGTGTAGTTACACGCACAAAAATCCCAATCACAATATTCTCTCAACAAAACACTTCACACCCAAGATCAAACCATAACACCCTAAACCACAACCAACCTCGACACGATCTCTCCCGCCGCGCTTGAACCACGCTTCCTCTTGTCCAATCTCCTCCACGCTCTTCTTCTTCCTCTCCCTCACCACCACCTCCACCTCCACCTTCTCCTCCTCGTCCTTCCTCACCACCTCCTCCTTTTTCTCCACCAGCACCGCGCCGTTCCCCTTCAAGTAGTTCCCCACACTCCCATTCCCAACCAGATACCCCCCATTCTCTCCGCCTCTCGATCTCGCCGTCGCGGCTCCGTTTTCAACCGGCGCCGCCTCCCTCTCCCCAACCGCAACCGAACTCCCCGCTCGAACTCTTCGATTACGCGGCCGATTTTTCTGAATGATGGCGAGCTTGATTAGGCGGAGGTTCCGTGTAGTTGAGGGATACAGTGAGGCGAAGTCGTGTGGAGTGAAAGTGATAGCGAGAGCAAGCGCCATTGATTTGGATTGATATCAGCTTTGTTGTGCAAAAGCCTAACCCTAAATTCCATGGAAGAGTGGCATCGCCATTGATGAGAGCTGCGAAGAGGTGAAGTGAAGATCAGAGAAGCAAGAGAAACTCAAACAACAAAAATGGTGGAATTTTTGGTG